>JAMRYI010000857.1:0-65916 GCA_029231635.1 Ditylenchus weischeri
TTTTATTTATAAATATGCAAATAAATTTTTATGGGTTTCACTTATTAAATTTTTCGCAGAAAAGGTTATGTGAAACCTACGAAAATTTATTTGCATATTTTATAAATAAAAGTATTTTGCAACCCATCAAAAATTGCAAGTCACTTTGGGGTTGTTGCAGGACTTATGCATCAACCCAATAGTTCGTTTATATCTTTGTTGGCTTCATTTTAGCAACCTTTGCCATGACCCGCAATTGCCATGTCAAAATGCCAGATTTCCGGTCAAAATTTAGAAATTTTTGGCAATTGCCATGATAGTTTATATTTTCAGCAACCCTAGCTCTGACACTTTCTTGCTCCAATTTTTTAAATATTTCGTCAAATGTGATTCGACAATTTACTTAGAAACAGATAAAATCTTTATCGAAATAAGTGCTTTTTCAAACAAAAACCATTTAAGTTTAACGTTTTGAATTCATATCGTTATACAAAACTAACCCTCTCCAATCTTGTCGATCTTCACAAAATCATCTAATGTGCGTCCTTCAGCAACCATTGTTCAAGAGCAGAATTTCCAAAAGCAATTCACAAACTAAAGTAAAGACTATCAAATAAAATCTGTGGCTGGATTCAAAATTTTTAACAATTGCGCTGACAATAAAAATAAAGACAACAGAAGGTTCAGTCAATTCAAATTTTAGCTTCGCGCGTATTTCCTTTTCGTTGTGAGAATTTTTGTACTTGGAACAGTAATTTGAAACAATTTTACAAAAAATTTACATCAATTTTAAAAAAGTTATTTATTTTGTTTATACTAAATTTATTGCATTGTCTAATATTTTTTACGATCAGATCAAACAGATTAGATAAATTGTTTTAGTAAAAACATAATTGCGGTAAGCAGTTCCTCGATGAGCTGTTTTAAAAATTTGCTTTGTCCAACAGAGATAATTTTTTAAATGGTCCTTTGAAAAAGAAGAGGATTTCTTCATGTTCCTGTGATTTTTTTCAAGTATTGTTTTTGTGAGATTAATTATAACTTTCGAAAAAATAGTTGTATTATATATTCACACTCATAGGTCAATTTTTTTTTGAAACTAATTTTTTTTGACTAAAAATGATATTTTTTCATTTTTTTGAGACTTTTTTGTAGTTATGTTGAGAAGAAAAAAGTATTTCATCCCTTATCGGACCTAGGTTTTTGCCTTATTTCTACTGTTGTTTTTTTTCTTGGCTTGTGCTTAGGCGCTGACCTAACCTGCGCCCTAAGCCTAAGCCAAAAAGAACAGCAGGCAAAGATATTGATGCGAAAATTCGGGCCCAGTTTACTGATTAATAAGGTTTGTCGGGGAAAAGGCTTCTAAATCCGCTGTTTCTAAATAAATCCACCTTTCTTAAAATTTGTTTGATACCAATACGGTATCGAGGCTATAGTAAAGAATAGGGTTCCAAATCAGCTTGGTCCCCCCTGTTCTTTTTTCGTAAGAAACAGTTTGGTCCCCCTGTTGTTTTTCGTAGAAACTAGTTTTGTCCTATAAATTTTCATAAATTGTATTAAATAGTTATCCCCTGTTGTTTTTACAAATAAAACAACAGGGGGGACCAAGCTGATTTTTGGAACCCTATTCTTCATTAGCGCCCGGTATCGAATATGTACTATTGTGTGCGTGATTTGCCAAAATCCTTTTACAATACCTATGAGTGTTAAACATGTGCAAGAATGTCAATAATTTTAGTTCTTGCTCGTCTCTACGTAATACCCAGATATGGACGAGTACACACGAGAGCCTTGGTACTTTTCATAATTTTCTACTTTTGATTTTTATATTTGTTTGCAGCCCTTTCCGTATAGCAGATGATATTGGAAGTGCTTTTTCTATGGGCCTTATTGGTGGTTCAATTTTTCATTCGATTGGAGCCTACAGAAATGCAGCCAAAGGTCAGAAACTGCTCAATGCAATGCGGGAAGTCCGAGTGCGCAGTCCACTTACAGGAGTCCAGTTCGCGGCCTGGGGCGGTATGTTCAGCACCATTGACTGTTGCATGGTGGCCATCAGAAAGAAGGTAATTCCCTTTTAAGTCTCTATTTAAATTTAATAGAGATTATTACTCACGGTTTTCGATAACTAATTTCGAGACAGTACATTTCAAAAAAACTTATTACCGTATTTCCTCTAATAGAGCGGCATGCCGCTCTATTTTTCAAATTCTCCCTGGGGGTGCCGCTCTGTCAGAGCATGCCGTTCTATTAGGAAAAATACGGTAGATTGATAAGGCCATTTTCTAAAAAACGCCAAAACAGCTTCAAACATTTTGCAATAATTCAAAGCATAACAATAAAATGTGCATAAAAAGGACAACTCACAGACATGAACTATTACTAAATTGAAAATTTTTATTTAGGAAGACCCCTACAACTCAATCATATCTGGTGCAGCGACTGGTGCATTGCTCGCCGGTTAGTTCCATTTAAAAAAGTGAAATTTTTATAAATTTATGAATTTTTTTAGTTCGCTCTGGTCCAGGAGTAATGCTCGGTTCAGCTGCTTTGGGAGGAACTATTTTGGCTATGATCGAAGGAGTCCAGGTAAACATTTTTTAAATATTTTCGGAATAATGTTCAATCCTAAAAAGCTGCATAGATTAAAAACTTTTGAAGATTAGGTTTTTAACGCTAGCTTACCAGAATAATATTCGTAACTTATTCTTTTGTAAGTGACTATCTTTGACCGAAAAAATCATGGCGATGGGTACGAAAGCACATGATTTTGTAAAAAAACGATAAAAGATGCTAGAGTTGGAATAATCACCGGTGATAATCTTTTCGGGAGTAGTTCCACAAAGCCGTGATATTATTTTTCGAAGTAGTGAAGTAAATATTAGGGTTGGGTGATGGAAAATTGTCTGGCCTATTTGTCCGGCTGTCAAAAATTGGACAAATAGGATTAGTAATAATTACTAATCTGGACCGAAGTACACTATCGTATTTTTCTCTATTAAACGCCCTATCTTTAATAAACGCTCACTGTTTAATAAAGACCTCCCTTTTTGATTAGGTTTTCAGAGTAAAGGCCATTTTCGATTGACAATTTCAGAATTCTTTTGGGGTTGAAAAATAAACGCCCCGGGGCGTTTATTAGAGAACACGCGGTAGACTGGAAGGCTAACTGTACTGGAAGGTTGACTGTACTGGAGGATTAACTGTATTAGAGGGTTAACTGTGCTAGAGGTATGGTCACCCTTTTATATTTAATCCCTATTTGTCCGAAAGTAACTGGCAAAAAGAGTTTCTAAATTTATATATTAGCAATAGGATTGATAGTATTCAGCTCTAAGGTAAGTTACAGTATGCATCTCTAATTCTCAAGCCTATTGCGCCTCTTGTTTTGATCGAAGTTGTAATAAATCCTATTTGTCTCTCTTTGTCCGGAATTGTCTTATTTGTCCAGGGTTCTTTTTGTCTGGACAAATGTTAACCCCAGCAAATATTTTCGGAAATATTCCGGGAATATTCCTATCACCCAACCCTAACAAATACCTAACTGGTACTTTTAGCCGAACAAAACTTCTGAAATTTCCTGATTAAAAAAATTAACTAAGACAATTGTGCTGAACTTATTTAGAAGCAATAATTTAGGTTTTGATGGGCAAAATGTTAAGCCAGCAATATGATATGACCCAGCCGCAACAGGCGCCACTAGAGGATCCTAAAAGTCTTCCGTCCAAGCCATCATCCAGTTCTACTTCTTCGTCAGGCAACACAGTTGATGTGAGCTTTGACGCGCCCGCTCCTATAACTGCAACGCCGTTCGGCATGGGTGCTTACAACGCCAAATATTAAATATCGTTACTTCCATGATAGTTGTGTGTTTAGTATGCAAAAGATGTTGTTGAATTTGTGAGTCGAATGAACTGTTTGGGGTATTTTGCTACAAAATTTAGGATATTTTGAAAATAAAATCAACAACCTTTTTTTTTATTTTTTTCTCAAACACTATATTGATACCAGGAGTTAAAAAAAACGTTTGCTATGAAATTAGGACAATCGTACGCTACACACTGAAATTTGAATTTTAGTGCAATTGAAAATCAACAAAACGCCAAGATTTTTAAAATCGATTTTTCGCATGCATTTGATATCAAATGTTTTTCAGATTGAAATTTTCAACAAAAAACTCGTTTTTCTACCAAAATGCTAAGTTCTGCCATGCAGTTTCGGTGTCAATGACTCTAGAATATGTACTTCGATCACAATTTTTATTCAAATGTCAATTAACAAAATCGCAGTGATACAACAAAATAACCTATACTAAAACTAGCTCAGATACTTTTGGTCAAACAGAATATTTCTCAAATAAGATTCCTCAAATATTTTTGCCAGAGTTTTTCTTCTTTCACGCAAGAAAGCAAATATTCTTCCCATTCACCACACAGTGCAGAGCTTCAATTGCCTGTTCCGACAAAAGATCCCGGAACTAGCATGTCAGCATGGAAACCAGCATGTCGAACATGGTGATGAATGACTTCTGTGATTCTTGATGGTCCATTACTTGAGTAGCTTTCTGACATGGTTTCCTACAAATAGAAGGTATACAAGATCGCTCGGAAATCAAATAACTTGCCATTTAAACGTTGATGCATGACCTTTTGTCCGCCTTTAAATCTCGATATACTTTCTCCAGCTGTTGGACTGATGATGGCTCAGTTTGTTCAATGATGTCAATTAGGTCCTGACAAAGACCCTGCACGATATGAAGTGCTGGCGGTATCACATTAGAGACTGGAATCTGTATCAACTGCATTTTCGTAATTGAGAAGCTTGTCGATTGAGCTCCATTAACTGTTTCACCGAGAGACATTGGCCGTTTTGGGTGCAACAGAGATACCTTAAAAAATCAAGGCTAAAATATCAGACAAGTAAATAGAAATCCTTAGAAATCCTTGTTCTAACGAAAATTAAGTTCTCTCCTTATGCTTGGTGTTCTCTTTGAACGATGATTTCGGTGCCTCACATATTGGGCAGTGATAGGAAGAGCTCGACCCAAGGTGACCATAGACCGTATCGATGAATTTGAGGCCTCCGGTTACGAACTTGGTGAAATGCATGGTTGTAGTTGAAGGACTTAGGACCAGTCCCTTGGGGTAACGTTAAATCGAGGGTTGAGTGTATTTAATTTTGCCCTTTAATCTGTGAAAATGCCAGCTAATTGAAAATTTAGATAAATCTCTAGTTGACATCACACCTCCAATTTTTGAATATTTTTGTTCAAATTTCTAGAAAATAAAGGTGGCCATAAGATCGATTATATTTATTATTATGGGTCAAGAAGATCGAACTAAACCTCTTAAGTGATCCCGTAGTTTCCTCTGCCCCAAAAGCACAAGGGCACAAACAGAGGTGTGATGTCAACTAGAGAAGTACCAAAATTTAAGTTTATCATTGAATTTTCGTGTCAATTTTTTTTAAATTTTTTGCATTATGGTGTAGCCCAGGATCTCAGCTTTGCAACTAGCTATTAAACTCTATTGAATGGATTTAGAAATGTAGAGATCTAGGAGTTTAAAAAAATAGCAGAAAAATAAAAGTTAATCAATTTATTGGAGCTTTGGTAGCTTATTAGAAAGCTGAGATCTTCGGCTACACTATAATAAAAAAGGGGTGGTTCAGAGTCGTGGTTACGCCCCTTTAAATAGCTTAAAGTGCAGTAGTACAGCCAAATGATATTTTTTTATTTCATGGCTTACAAGTATAAGATTATTGAATGTTATCAGACAAATAAGTGAAACATAGACATATAAAGCCCAAACTGAAACACAAGTATTGGATTTTAATAAATATCTTCAAAAAATTGCATATTCAATAACATGTAATACATCTTAAAAATTCATGTCCGTTCATGAAGACCCAGTCCATTCAGCAGGGTGAACATAGCTGAAAAAAAGAATAAAAACAAATAAGAGCATCTGGCAATATAAATTTGTTTTTAGATTAGCAGACGGATATTTGCAGAGAGACACTTGCCTACCGCCTTTAACACTAGCATTACCGTTTTTCAACTTCGGTGCGTACTCCTGCAGGATTTCACCCTGAACAAGATAGTGTTTGTAGTTTTTTCCAGGACTGAGAAAAAATACCGGCAAAAAGGCTTTTGAAAGAAGGTCCAGGAGTAGAAAATAGCGATTTTTTATCTAAATTTAATGCGTGTTGTGAAATTTTTAAAGGTATTTAAAGCTTGTAATGTACCACTCAATTTTGTCAAGGAAAACTCGGTACAATGGCCCTCCAGTATAACGGTCCCTCGGTGTAACGGCCCCCTATGGCCGGTCCCCAGGGGCTGTTATATCGAGGGTTAATTGTATGATCTTTTTAAAAAAGTGACAAAAATAAAAAAATTCAAGTTTTTTCGAATTTGGTCAATTTTAAAAAAATCTGAAAAGGCAAATTTTTCTCAACACTCTTCCACAGAAATATTGATCTGTAAGATGGGTCTTTATTTAGATTTAGAATTTTAAATTTAGAAAAAAGGTCGCTATTTTTTGACCCTTGAAAAGGACCTTCTTTCAAAAGCCTTTTTGCCGGTATTTTTTCTCAGTCCTAAAAAAACTACAAACACTATCTTGTTCAGGGTGAAATCCTGCAGGAGTACGCACCGAAGTTACAAGCGGTAATGCGAGTGTTAAAACCAAACTTTAAGTAACTTTGATATAAGATAAGTAAATAAAAATTTGATAAAAAAAACTAAGGTTTAAGCCCGGGTTGAAAACTTTCAAGAAAATCCAGCGCAGTGTTTAGACTTGACCGAAACAAAAAAGATTAACCAAAACATTGACGGCAAGAATTCGTTATCCGGTAACCTCCCAAAATTGTGTTTTGACTGCTTTCTTAGACGTTTCAAGCTGTGAAACGTATGAAAAATGGGTTTTCAGGTGGCGGAAAGACATTTTTCGAAAAAAAAATTCTGCCCAAAATCTTCTTCGTTACGTTCAGATTTCTTTATTCATAACGATTTTTTGGTGGAAAAGTCGATTTTTTCGAGAAAAAAAATTTCTGCAAATGCCTTTCCGCCACCTAAAAATACGTTTTCTGTACGTTTCAGTGACTAAAACGTCTTAAAAGTGGTTAAAATACGATTTTGGGAGATTACCGGAAAACAAACTTTAGCCACATTCAAAGTGACAATTTTGAAAAAAATTGGATTCACCTTGTCACTAATTTTTTTAATTTGAAATTGCCCATGTCGGGCATAAACCCTCTAATGCCCATAAAAAATGTCTAATCCAATCTTTGTCCAATTATCATCATTTGTTTTAAAAGTTGACTAAAGAGATTAGGCGCAACCAAAAAAACACCAAAAACTGATTATAAATGTTAAGCAGCTGTTTAACTGCTGACTGTCCCCACTTACCAGTATTGCGCAGCTTGACATTCTCCAAGTGGTAGTTGACTTTGGCGCCTAAATTCAATAGATTACTCAATCAAAATCAGCAAAAACACGATTATTTTTCCTACTTGTGTCACGGAGTCGGAATGAGGCGTGCGCAAAAACAATTAGCAGTGGGAAAGCTAAGGCAAACACCAAGCTCATTATAGCACTGAGTTGAGTTATCACGAAATACATGATGAGTGCAAGCACTCCAACCATGATGTAGGGGTGTGATGCCCGTAGCTGTAATGTATGAAGTTACATATAACATTTTCAAGTTATTTTTTGGATGAAACGAAAAAATGCCACCCTGTAGCATTTTGTGTCATCCTGCACATCAACGAGCCAAATAAACCCACCTGCTTAACACTTTCAATAGGGCTCAGCATGAAGAAAGCTGCCGCCAGAACAAACGAAACTGCCGAAAATCCCATCCAGATTGCATGAGAATTGAAACTGCTGATTAGGAGAAAAGCAAACAAAAAAGTCACAAAGTAGTTGGTTTGGAAGTAGAGAAGGTTGGTGACTACCTAAATTTTGAGGAATATCACGCAAAAGTCGATTTACTATTTTTGAAAAGTACTCTGTTGTTCCACCTTTTCCAGTCTGCGAATTGAGGCTTCTAAACAAGTTTTCAAATGGTTTGGTTATGAAAGAACTAGCATAAAGACTGACTCCAAAACGAGCATCCAAGGCGAAATCATTGAGTGTGCGGAACGGTGCTACCTGAACCCCATTGTACACAACATAGTTGTCATTGGTCACTGAATCGGCAGACATTTTAGGCAATTAAATATGCTGAAAACTAAAATTTTAACTAACTAAAATTTCTTTACAAATGAAAACGGGATTTTGCAAAATTTTCCATGAGAGTGTTTTCATGGCAGTTTTATGTAAAAAAATGATAATTTATTAACTTTTTAGTTAAATTGAGACAAACAGAAAGTTAACGCGTTTGCGATTTGTCTGGAATTTCAAAATTTGAATTCCCGTGGCTTAATTGTACACGTTGATCGTGGCATAAAAATAGAAGAGATGTCAATAGATTCTCAGCTCTCTTCTGCCGGTTACTTAGCTTCTCATAAAGAATATTTAGCGTTACTGGAATATACCCCCCACCACCCGATAATTTAAGCTCAGGCTGAGCGTTTGGCTACAGTCAAACCTCGGTTAGATGGCACCCCCAAAAGTTCATTCCCGCCTTGGGTTCGACACTTTTTTCAGCTCAATTTTCGAAGTCTTTTGCTAAATGTGATTCGCCAGTCTAGTCCGAAATATCGCATGGATTCTGATTTTGCCGGTCGTTTTTCCGAAATTTTTAAATTTCGTCATAAAGACCCGCGGACGTCGGTTATACGGCACCTGAGTTTCAAAAAGGGTGCCGGATAACCGAGGTTCGCGAGTCTTTATGACAAAATTTAAAAATTTTGGAAAAACCTCGGCAAAAACAGAATCCTTGCGATATTTCGGACTAGACTGACGAATCACATTTAGCAAAAGACTTCGAAAATTGAGCTAAAGAAAGTGTCGGACCCAAGGCGGCAACAACTTTGGGGTGCCATGTAACCGAGGTTTGACTGTATTACTAATATCAGCTTTTTTTATCTGAATAGTTACATGGGCTAACTTTACCATATGAAAAAAACAAAATGTGGAAATAAAGACCAGCATACCCTTTTTACTTTGTTAAACGACCCGGGTCATTTATTTTTCAACCCCTTCAAAATCGAAAAAGTTTTGGGTCGATTGTAGGATTTTCGGATGTGAATCCGAAATTTAAACAGTGGAATTGGTAAAGCCCGTGGCAATTAACAACTTGCTTATTATTTGCAGATTTGTAAAAAAATTATTTGGAGTGAGATGTAGGTCCTTGAGGGGGCCGTTTATTAGAGAAGGACCTAAAGATACAGTAAATACGGTATATTAGTTAGCTAAAATAATTTGAAAATTTAGAAACTTATTTTTGAGAGCATCAGTATTTGTGCTTTTAGCTAGACCTATTTCAACAATAAAAAACCGTTTTACAGCAAATGTTGGTTAAACCAGTGTTTATGGAAGAAAAAGAAGAACGAGTAAATAACACTTGAAAGAATACAAACACAAAAATCAATCGCGCCACTATCACTTGTTTTGAGAAAGAGTGCAAAAGTTTGAAATTCAAAAAGCAATTATTCTTGGCGTTTTGCACACACATGCATTTGAAAGCTAATTTGTGGATATTCCTGGCTGCTTGTTTTCCAACGATTATTAGGGAACATCCATAAATTATGTCAGACTGACAGGGGGGTTGGGGGTTCCCATGCCAATCTGACAAAATCTGACAAGGGGGGTGGGGGTAGAAGGCCTTTTTTCTGACAGGAATGTCAGATTTCTCCGCAAATTTTTCGCTAAATATTTTAAGAATTTAAGCTAGAGTTCTAAAATTTTAAATTATTTTGTCGTATAAAAAATATATATATATAGATAGATAGATAGATATATTTTAATACATAGATTTGAAAATAAATATTGAATTTTCCCATCATGGCTCATATTTCAAGTCATATTAAAACTCATATTAAAAGCAATATTTTTTATGCTCTTGTAACTTAAAAACATGCAATTAACATATAATAAAGGCTTCTGTTATTTTACACTATCATTTTTATTATTTATCATTTTTAACTTCAAAAAAAATGTCCAGAAATAAATTTTGGGTCAAAAAGTTGTGTCAGAAAATTGTCAGATTTCAACAAAGGGGGGTCAAGCCCATTCTGACATGTTCTGACAGGGGGGGGTTGCAGGCTGTCCCAAAAACGGCCTGTCGGTCTGACATAATTTATGGACGTTCCCTTATTGATGTCTTGGCTTCACGTAGTTTGCTCCTTTGTCTCCACTACTTTTTGGGTTCTTATCCTCTATCCCGACCCCACCCAAGTTTTGATTGTTGAACTTTATTTTTATTTTGACACAAATAAGTTTATTCACTTTTTCGGCGGCATAAAACATGCATACATACCAGAGTTTCTTTGTGCAGTAGGACCAAGCTGACAAAACTTTGTTCAATTTCCATTCTTTTAGGCTTAGCTATTTTCCATAGCTATTTTCCAGTGTCCCGGTACTCTTTTAAATTAGGGTGGGGTCGGGATAAAGGATAAGAACCACTTTTTGTTCATGTATTTCAAGCATATCTTGTTTCAAAACCTTTTCTTTAGGGTTTTTTTTGCAAGAGCCCAAGTTTTTCGTGTTTGTTTTGCATATATTTTTTAATTAGCTTTGTTTACTTTTTTAGCTTTGTTTATCGTTTACCGTTTTTGTTTTAATTATATTGAGTTGTACTAAAAATATGATTGAATTGTTTTTCAACTTTTAAGACCAGCTTGTTTTTTTTGTTGTTTACGACAAATGGGCGGCTAAAGACTTGTCGTCATTGGTCCCCCTGCTTTGATGCGGCCACGGCAGGAATGATTTTTTTCTCAAAATTTTTCATTTGTATTTAAATTTTTGGGGTTTACGACCCGCTAATTCTTTCTTTGCTTGGTGTAAATCTACCATGACGAACAAAACTATAAAGACCGTTTTTCAAAAACAGAGAGTCAGCTTGAACGGGTAACTTGTGATTTCGAATTTAGCGTCGAAAAATAATCCCTGTGTTTTTAGATAGAAAATTCGACATTTTAAAAATTGCGAATTCTTGAATTTTGCGGCTACCTTTTTCTTTCGTTTTTTTGCTTGGCACTTTTTGTAAGTTTCTGAGGAATTCTAGAAATCCTAGAATCTTCTATTATCTTTTCACTTTTAGGAATTTTTTAATTTTTTCACATTTTAAAATTTAAGAGAGTAGTTTTGTAATTTTTTCTTTTTATTAATGCCACCTCGACCCCTCGGAAAATTGGAAATTGAGTTTTTGGGCTCAAACGAAAGCCTATGATGTGCTGAGTAGGATAGCACCAAATTCGACCACTTTTTGTTGGTAATTCGCCGAGCTGTGGCCTCCCGAAGTTTGGTCCTCAGAAATACCAATACATTTGTTAAACAACTTATACTTAGTTAAAATTTGACGGCACATAGTCACTTAAAAAGCTTATTCGGCGCAGAATGAGTTGCTCTTTCTAATGAGCACAAAAACTTTGCAATCTGTTGTAAATTTCGGCGAAAAAATGTGTGTTTTTCAGAAAATCAGCATTTTTCGAACACCAATTTCTGGCTAAAATCGGAAATCGGCCTGCACCTCCTAATTTTTTTGCATCAGAAAAAGAATTTAATTCCGCATCTTTTGGCCGAGAAATTCCGAAAAAAGTCGAGGGAAGCAAAATGAAAAAGGCTGATGAAGTTTGCTAATCGTCCTAACTCTCTTTAAGTTTTTTACGTAAAACTTTTTTCACAAAGCAAATCTGAAATACTGACACCGGATTCATGATCAACGTATCTAATTTGCAAGTGAAACTGCTCTTAAACGTAAAAATTGACTGTCAAATTCCTCTCAAGACAATAAACATTTGAATAAAAAAGTATGACTTATTTGAATATTTATTATTTTGAGAGGAAGAACATTTTGTGGGTCTCCCTGTGGACTGGAGTGTAAACACAGCTAATTTTTCCAAAAAATTGAAAATTTTAGTCACAATTAACAATATCAAAGATTATAAAATTGACTGCTTTTCCCTGACATTATTATTCAACATCGAAATTGTTCTCAAAATCAGGGAAGATATCAGAAGGAAGAAAAGGGTAAACATGTCCTGTCACTTGTCTTGTGCTGCTATGGGCACGTGTGTGTACAACCAAGAGTAGTGGGGGGTAATCAGTGCTCTCTAACTTTCCCGTCTCCCTCTAACTGCTGCTCATGACTGCAGGCAAGGCTTTTCCCTTCTTCTATTTCTCTGCTTCCTAGCAAATAGACGCAAAAGTGTGCTTCTCTACCCCCTGCCCTGTCTTTTGAATTTTCCTAGCTACTGCTGCTGCTGCTTTGAACTAATTGATTTGTGGTCTGCGGCGCTGGTGCACTCGATTGTTTTGAAATACAAACTTTTTTGTTACTAGCTTTTTGTGGAAGCTTATGATTTATGATAAAGCTTTATTATATTTCTTTTATTTGTGTATTTAGTTGCTGTTTTGTGGTTGCTAGAGCTTTTGTGAAGAATTGAAATCACGCCCCGAAATACTGATTTACAACAGTCAATTCAAATTTCAAAAATATACCGTATAAGACCCCCTAAATTCAAAAAAAAACATGTTTCTGGCATTAAGTTTTGACCAAGGCTTTTTTAGATTCTTTTTAGAAAAAGGACATTTCGGCGCTAGTATAGAATACCTCCCCCCCCCAAAATCAGACCTTCTAAAAATCGTTGAAACTACCCTTTGGAACAACAAGTTCAGGCTTAGCCCTTAGGCTTAAGGGCAGGCCAGCGTATGGAAGTTGTGACTAATAAGTGTTTTACGCACTTTTTCTGGGGTCTGGAACATATATTTGGGTGCTTTTTACTTAAGTTTCAGAAGGCATAAGTTTTTTTGGGAGGGGGGGGGTGGTTTGGTTGGTGGTTATTCTATACTAGGGTCGCGATTTTTTAAAAAAAGGACATTTTCAAAATTTTTGTCTCGAAGGATTGAAAAGTCACTTAAAGTCGAAATGTTGTATGAATTTTGATACCCGACAGTCAAAATGTCGATTATAAGCCGCTAGGCATGTTCATAGAAGGTTGACTGTACCGTATTTCCTCTAATAATAAGATTTCACGGAGCTTGTTGATGAAATCTAGGTGGATCAGACGCTCTACTTCAACTCCAATCCGGCCGGACTGTGGGTCAATGCAATCGCACGTTTTCCCGAGCGCTAAGAAACGGTTCTGGAGTTTGAAGGCGACTACTTTGTTGACTAAATTTGCTGAGGCTTGCAGTCAATAAATGTTAAAAGTTGATTACTTTGTGTAAAACTACCAACCATCTTTCGATCATAACTTTTTTATGTTATCATACTCTTACTATGAACGACCACACATTTTGAAGCTATGGATCAGGGCTTAAACATTGTACATGATTTGCTTACGAAAGTTTAATTTTGTAAATAAAAACATTCAAAAATATCGTGAACAGAGCTTATTAGGACACAACCTAATATATTATGACTGTAAAAACCACTTTCCCGTAAAAATTTGCCTGAAATTGCACATATAACCAAATTTT
Organism: Ditylenchus weischeri; assembly: GCA_029231635.1. Taxonomy (NCBI): domain Eukaryota; kingdom Metazoa; phylum Nematoda; class Chromadorea; order Rhabditida; family Anguinidae; genus Ditylenchus; species Ditylenchus weischeri. The sequence goes on from JAMRYI010000857.1 coordinate 13,568, forward strand.
TTTCAGACAAATCTCAAATTTACTGGAGGAAGTACAAAATTTACTGGGAGAAATAATAAATTTACTGCTGGAAATCGGTGTTTTGGCGTGTATTTGTTAAACTTTAATGTTATGGTACTTCTTTAGTCCCCCCCCATACTCGGATTTTTCGAAAAGTGACCAAAAATCACGTCCCAAGAACATTTTTTCTGCTAAACACGATATAAGAAACATTTCTAAAGAGTTTCTGATTTAAAAAATTTAGATTTTATCAAAAAAAAATGCCTCCCACCACTGAGGTATAGATGGTTTTTTAGGGTATTTTAGGGTCATTTTTAGGTGATTTATCACATTTTTCTTGCTGGAACTGGGCAAAAAGACTCTCTTAATGTATTTATGATCATGAGTCTTGCTCGGAATTATATCCAAGGTAAGTGAGTGCGCGCATCTCAAACTCTCAAGCCCCTGCGCCTCTGAAGGGAGCCCCCGAAGGGGGGCGCAGGGGGCATGGTGGGTTAGAGATGCGCGCACTCACATACCTCAGACACAAAGTGACTCTGGATGCATGAAAAAGTATGCATACCAGAGTTTTTTTATGCGGTAGGCCCCAGAAAGTAAAAACCTGTTTAAAATCTATCATTTTTACTTTAATTTGACTTTAAAAAGGCTAAAATTCAGTAAAAAGTACCCTAAAAAGACTATCTATCCCTGGGGGTTGGGAGGCAAATTTTTTTTTGACAAAATTCGAATTTTTTTATCAGAAAATGTTTAGATATGTTTCTTCTATCGTGTTGAGCATAAAAATGAACTTGGGAGGTGATTTTGTGTCACTTTTCAAAAAATCCGAGTATTTGGAACTAAAGAAGTGCCAATTTTATTTTAGAAAGTCGGAGATTATGGCAGCTCAAGGACAAGGTGGTGTGAAGAATCGAAGAATATCGTTGGGCTCTCCCAAAGATCTCAAAGAAGTGCATTTTTTCGAGGAAGAGGAAATACCGGATATTCCTGCTAAAGGTGCTAGAGTCAAGGTGGGCTCTTTTTTGTAGTTTTGTAGATGTTCTACTAGCTATTGGTGTGTTCAGGTGTGCTATGCAGGAGTCTGTCTAACCGATAAAGAGATTACAAACACTAAGCAGGCCAGAACCACCAATGGAGTCAAGGACACAAGTCTTTTTCCAGGCTATGAAGTGTCGGGAGTGGTAGAGTCTTTTGGAGATGAAGCTAAGGCAGATGAGTTCAACTTGCGAGTGGGTGACAAGGTGATTGTCTGGCCGACAGATGAAATGTGCCAACATGGATACGCCGACTATGTCTCTGGTGAGTCTGGCAGTCAGACTAGTACCCAGGAGAAAAGGATAAAACAACCTAACCACTAAATCCAATAATAAAAATAATGAAATGAGGTGTAGATTTTTAGTTTTTTGTTATTTTTAGTTGGTTATTAGTTTTTATACGGACTTAAAAAGACTGTTTTTGGTGGACCTGGCGTTATTGCTCATTTATATGGATGCTTTCAGTGCCTACCCTGGATCTGCTCGTCAAGATTCCAGACAGCCTCTCAATGCACGTGGCCTCTATTTTACCAGCTGGCGCTACTTGGGCCCTCTCTGCTGTTGTTCATGTGAGTTTTAATTTTGAGTTGTAAGTCTATGTCAAAAATATGTCTAAAATAATATCCTAGTATCGAAATTTAGTTAGGTTTGCCAATTTTCTGATCCAATTATTCTTTTTAAATTGTCCTTCTGAAGCACACATAGAGACATAAAGAGGACTTCGGGACGGGATTTTGGGAAGGAAAAACATTCGGGATCGGGATTTTGGAAAATAAATTTTAGGATACCGTCGTGATCCCGACCAATTTTTCGGGATTTGGGAAAAAAGATACAAACAGAAAAAAAATCCTCTTTTTGCGCCAAATTGGTTAATTTTTGACTATTTTAAACAGCAAACTACCGTATTTTCTCTAATAGAAGCCCCCTCCCCAATAGAAGCCCCCTCTCTAATAGAAGCCCCCTCCCCAATAGAAGCCCCTCCCCAATAGAAGCCCCCTCCCAATAGAAGCCCCTCTCAATAGAAGCCCCTCTAGAGGCTGAGTGAAAAATATAAGTCCCCTCTCTAATATAAGCACCCCCCTCAAAATAAAAAAAAGTTTACTCGTATGCATATATTTTAATGGGTTTTGCCAACCCAGTTTTGCCACAAAAAAATCGTTGAAATATATAAACCCCATCTCCAATAGAAGCCCCTCTCCAATAGAAGCCCACTCTAGAGGCTGAGTAAAAAATATAAGCCCCGGGGCTTCTATTAGAGAAAATACGGTAGTCTGAAAAGACCGTTGCAATTTAAGTGGCCTTCAAAAGTCTAAATTTCAATAGCTTATTACTGAGTTACATCAAATTTCATATTGGCCCTTTTTATAATGTGTTTGGTTGTAATTTTACCAATTTTTTGAATTGAATTTTACTGGATCTTATTTTCATAGCGAGCTGCTGAACTTCACTTAAAAAAATTAAGGAATAAAAAAAAACTAAGTTTTATTTTATTTACGCCCGTAAATATCAAATTTTCCAAAAAGCCTAAAAAAATAAGTAAAGCCTTGGATTTAGAATATCTGAAAATTGAGCAGTACTCAATGTACTTTCAATTAGATTGTGATACACACCATCACTAAATTTCGATAAGGAAACGAACAAAAGGCGTTAAAACTTGTGATTTGAAGAACGAAAAATGAGGCGAATTGTCGTTCGGGATTCAACGAATTACGGAATCGGGTTTTTGGAAATAGATTAAGCGGGATTTCGGGTCGGGATTTTGGCTACAAATCGGCTCGGGCGGGATCGGGATCTCGACGAATGTCTGGTACACAGTGTGTACTACACAACTAAAATTTATTGCGTGTCTGTTTAGGTTTTTGTTTTGTTATTTGCAATGGTTTTGTAAAGACACAATCCTGGGTCGAGGACTAAAACTCCACTCCAAAATCTCCCCCAAAAAACAAGTTATATTTCTATACCTTTTTTATGACCCCAAAAATGTCAGGAAACTATTAAAAACAGCAGAATAAGCCAGAAAACGGAACAAAAATGACGACATTATTCTTCTTTAGACCCTTTTCCCCAAAACATCAAACTTTTTTGCCTTGGTCCCGCTGTTAATTTTTGGATTTTAAGGCTCAGGCAAAGGTAGGTCAGTGTATGTAAGGACGGTATGAGACATGAGTTTATAGCATGCTTCACTCCGTCCTAACATACGGTGGCCAATGCTTGCCTAAGCTTTAACCCTTGCCTAAGCCTAAAAATCCAAAAATTAACAGGGGATTGAAAAAGTTTGATGTTTTGGGGGAAGTGTAATGTCTAAACAAGAATACTTCCAAACTGACAATTTTTGCTCTTTGAAACACCTGTTTTCTGGTTAGGTAGATTTCTCGAAAACCCAATCTGTGATTATTAAACCTAACTTTAATAACTCTACTTTTACTAACTATATTTGTAGGCTCGGCCTATAGTTGAAGCATTGTCAGCCAGCAAAGGCTTCTGCAACATTCTAATTGTGGGTGCTGGCGGACTGGGTTTGTGGATGTTGAAGTTGGCCAAGCATTTTCTGGTTGGGGAAGACCGCAAGATCAAAATCATGGTGGCTGATGCCAAAGAGGAAAGGTTGTGTTTGGCTGAACGAAATGGTGCTGACTGTGTTGTCCACTGGGATGACTCTGGTCTGTTTTCCTTTTTATGTCAATTTAGGATTCACTGCTAATTTGAATGGTTTTAGAGTTCGAGGAGTACTTAATCATGCGCACCAAAGATGTAGCCAGGACTGGAGTGCAGATTGTGTTCGATTTTGTTACTTCTCCACGAACTGTGACCAGATCTTTGAAATGTTTGGCTGAGGTTCACTTTTACGGTCGTTTGTAATGTCTTTTACCGTATATATTATATTAGAACACCATAGTGCTCTAATTTTCAATGACCTAATATATTTTTGACTTCGTGTTTGAAATGCAAAAAAAATGGCGCCCCTATTCCACAATTACGCAAAGGGGGGTCGGACATTTGCATTGGTCCACATGTTGCTTTTTTAGGCTTAGGCAAGGATTAGACAGCGTATTTTAGGGCGGACCTAAACATGCATCTGAGATATTTTTCAATCTGTCCTTTCATACGCTGGCCAAACCTTGCCTGAGCCTAAAAAAATCACAAAAAAACAACGGGGGACCAAGGCTGGTTCACCAGAGTCTAGACTTTTTTCAAATTCATTATTTCCCATCACGATTTCTTTTTTGTTTCGCAGTCAAACTATAAAAGTTATAAAAGAATATATATAAACTACAAAAAATGTGTGACAAATCCAATTAAAATTTATGAACTCAAAAGTATGGCGAAAACTTTTTGATGGGAATAATTATTATACAAAATGAATTTTCTAACTTGGGAGAATAATAATCTAAAAAAGTTTTAAAGGGAGCGGGAACTTCCAATACGCATCGTCTGTAGGTCAGAGGTTCAATATTTGTTTTACTCTACTTTTTAGCATCTTTGCGGACACTGAAAAATTCTGATGTAGCTCATTACCAAGCTTCATTCGAGCTTTGGAGCTTGTGCGAACCTTGCTGAACTTTGGACGAACCTTAGAGGAAAGGTCGGTGTGGGACGGAAATGTTACTTCCGTAGGTCGTTCAAGGTTCATAGGAAACAAAAATGTTGTGATATGGTTCGCACAAGGCTAGATCGGGATTACAAATAAATGCAGTAAGGTGGTTCGAAATAACCTCGGACGAATATTCTGGTGAACACTGCACAACCATTTTGCGAACCTCAGACCGACATGAAGCGAACCTTGGTAACGGAAATTTTTAGAGGCTCACTCAATGCCTGTTTAATGGTCGAACAACGATTGTCCAATGTTCGCAAGAAGGTTCGCTCAAGGTTTTTACAAACCAGCATTTACTGCATCTATTTCTAGCTGCCCAGAAACCTTGTCCGAACCTTCTGAAAAAATTTCAGTGGACTTCTAGGGTCAAAAGCGATCGAGCAGTGTTGTCCATTTGGTTCGCGCGAGCCACATGCAAGACAAAAAATCGCGTGACCTAGCGAGCCATTTGGCTCGCGAACGGAAAATAGCGACCAACCCAGTCAAAGAAAAACCCCCAAAACGATCGATTTTCGGAAATTTAGCCTATTTTAGCGTGGATAAAATCTCAAGTAGGTGTGAAAGCCTGCGCTAATAATTTTATTGGATAGCCAAGAGTGTTAGGATAATTTTGACACCAAACTGGTAAATTAAAAGAGATCAAAAATAAGGTTTGCAGCCAGTGGTAGTCGAATCCTTGACCTAAGCAATGCGTATAGGAAGTTCTCCCCCCCCCCTTTAAAATGACAAAAAAATATTTTTTAATTACATATAGTACAATTCAGGGAGGAGTTCTGTTTGTGGGTGGTCTGTCGGGTCTGGATGTGCAGTTGCCCATCAAGTTGGTGGCCAAAAATCGGTTGGCCATTATGGGTGTGTCCCGAGGCTCCATTGAACAACTGAAGAGCTTAGTGTGCCTGATCTCGGACGGTCAAATCGACGCTCCCGACTACCGAGTCTACCCGGTCAACCAGGCCTCTCACGTAAGTCAAGTCATACCTAATAAGCAACAGGACGCTTCTGGTAGTTTTTTTCAAATGAAAAAAAAACCAAAATGGCAAACAATAATTTTTTTTGGAAAAAAATTGCCTGGTCCCTGTCATTTTTGAATGCTGTTTACTGCTGTTTTTAGAACATCAGGGGGGCCAAGGCAATTTAAAAGAAATAAGTGTTTGCCTTTCCGGCTTTTTTCACTTGAATTATTATTTTTTCATTTGAAAAAAAAAACCCGGAAATATTAACGCACCAAATAATTGAAAACGTTGCGACGCATCGCAAAGTGCCAAGCAACGAAAAAAGAGAAAACCGGTCGGAAATTTAAGGATTCAAGGATTTTTTGCATAATGCAATCAACGATCGAATAGTCTAGCCATAAATTTGTGTTTTTATTATAATCAGCATTTGCAGGTGTTGAAGCAGCTGAGCATGTCAGAATTGGAGGGACGAGCCATTTTGGAGGTGTGCGATCCAGACACCTTCAACTTTGAACACATAGACAAGTAAACTTAAATAAATTGACGGATAGTATCAGAAGCAGCAGCAGCAGTCATCCTTATTTTGTTCGTTTGTTCATAGGTTTTGCAATGGCTCCACAAAACCAAATTTAATTTTTGCCAAAATATCACTCTGCCGATTAATTCATCTTACGGAGGTTTCGATTGAGTTTCAGTATTGCAAACGGTGGGTTTCGAAAGCCATTGCAGAGCCGACTTTTTGCATGTATGCCTGTGATAGGCAGGTCAATTCTTTCTTTTCAAAATGTTTCAGATTTTCTGCATCCGTTTTATTTTTGTCTTATGCATGTTTTACCAATGTTTTCGTAGTGCTTTGTGTCTACATACCTGAAGAATGCTATAGTAACTTACGAGGGAGGGACCCGGATTGTGACCTGCGGGAATTTTGATAAAAATTTTTATTTGTGTATTCTTGTAGAGCGTGCCCAAGTTCACTATAAATTTGGCTCCCCAGCTCTGAAGGCCAACAAAAATTAGAGCAATTGCCCATGGCCCACATGTCAGTTATTTGAAACCATGATATCGGTATCAACATGTTTTTGAACTTTGGAGCGCAGTCGTACTACTTTTTGTGACCTTCAGAACTAAGGAGCCAGATTTACAACGGACTTGGGCATGCGCTATAATAATCAACAAAATTCATTGAAGTTTCCATAGGCCACAGTCAGGGTCCCTTCCTTGTTAGATACAGAAATTGATGGAAAGCCAGAATAAATGAGATGCGAAAAGCTGGTCATGTTCATGAAAAATTGACCCGTTTAGCGGAGAGCAGTAGTTAGCCTTGTTTTTGCTGTTAAAGCTACTTTTAACCCTCACTAATATTTGTAATTTCTTAAGTGCTAAAATTTTGATAAAGGGGCATACCAGCGCGTTACACTGGCGGGGGGACCAGCAATTTATTTCTCTCATGACTGTTTTCAATAAACGTTCTACCTAATCCGACAAAAGTTTTCTGCCTACTTTTCAAAAGTAGGATAAGGTCATAAATATCAGATTTGACATGAAACGAGTGAAAACAAGGACGATTTTTGAATAATTGCTGGTCCCTGCCTTAATTTGTAGTGTAACGTGCTGGTATGCCCCTTCAAAAACACAAAACTAGATTTCTAAACCATTTTATGATAAGCTTGGGTGTATATAAATTAACACTTGCTTCCTGCGCCCCATTTCTAAGTCTCGTCTAAAGCACCCTTGTAATCATTACAAGTACTTCTATTACAATTATTATATTTTGCTATTATGTGCATTTGTCTAATTATCGTTCAATAAAATAAAAATTTTGAAATTCATTCACATTAGCGTACCTTGATCGGCCTATTTTGCTTGGCCGCTCGTAGAAGCAACTCGTTACACGTTCAATTTAAAACATGGAAAAGGCGAGGACCAGGTAGATTCAAAAAAGAGATGTTTTGAAATACGAATTTGTAACTTCATAAAGAGCAATAAGTACTGAAATACACTATCGTAGTCTACAGCTTGGATGGCTCAGTGGGTTCCGTTTCAACACGAGGCCTCTTTTTTTTACAAAATGACAAATTCGTATTTCAAAATAATTCTTTTTGAATATACCTAGTCCCGTCTTTTCCAGATTCTAAATTGCCCGTGTAACGGAATGGTACGCCCCTTTAACACTCCACTTCCCAAGTGTAGTAATTGCCAGAATCGACTCAGAATTTCTCGCTGAATATGATGGTGGAAAAGGTTTGAGAAAAGCCGGTATTTGCGGGTCATCTGCCCGTCTGAACCAGCCAAGTCCAGATTTCTTCTCATGCAACTTCAAAGGGGCAGATCTCGCCAATTTTTTTTATCGATCACGATGATTTGAAGTTTAAAAGTAAGCGCAAATTACGGGCTTTCAAATGACATATCATTCAAAATGTGAACATGTTGAATCAAAATAAGCACCCCCCGCTCTATTTGCCGCCACCTAGATGTCCATTGGAAAATAAGCGCCCCGGGGCGGCAATTAGAAGAAATACGGTAATTGTGTCATTTTTCAAAAACGTTGTTAGCACCTTAAAATGCAAAATTACGAGTGATAACGCCGCTTGTTTAGTCAACATTATACACTACGCGAAAGAGCAATAAATGCTTCAAAGTAAAATAAAAACAGGCTTCTGGAGTGTTTAGTAAGACTATCAAAAAATATTAAAAAAAAAAAAAGACTTTGACGTAAAACTTTCAATTTGCTAAGGAAATCTTGAATTCCGACACGGGATTCGTGTTCAGCATGGTCGATTTACTCACAAAACTGCCTCTTAACTTTGTAACTCACTGACAAATTTCACATTCCGCTGAATACAGAAATTATTCATGAAAGCGCTTATTTTCCAATGGACATCTAGGGGGCTGGCAAATAGAGGGGGGGGGGCGCTTATTTTGATTCAACATGTTCACATTTGGAATGATATGTCATTTGAAAGCCCGTAATTTGCGCTTACTTTTAAGCTTCAAATCATCGTGATCGATAAAAAATTGGCGAGATCTGCCCCCTTTGAAGTTGCATGAGAAGAAATCTGGACTTGGCTGGTTCAGACGGGCAGTTGACCCGCAAATACCAGCTTTTCTCAAACCTTTTCCACCATCATATTCAGCGAGAAATTCTGAGTCGATTCTGGCAATTACTACACTTGGGAAGTGGAGTGTTAATGTGAAATTGAGCTACAAGTCCTTCCATCTATACGTTCAAAGCATTTTCGATTTGTCTTTGTAAGCCTTGACTTTAGAAATTTTCAACAAAAAACTGCATTCATATTGAGATTAATTGTCTCAAAGTTGTAACATCCTGTTTAACCAGGGTTCCGATTCAAAAATTTCAGAAATCAGACAAATTTTGCAAAAAATCAGATTTCGGCACTAAAAATCAGATTTTGTGGAATCGCATTATATAAGAAGGAAAATGAAACATTTTTATTGAAAACAGAAAGAATGACAAACAAATATTAACAATCGTACTCGAGCTTTGCATGCGGAGGCATCTTTCTGAAAAACGAAATGCAATTGCTACGCAAACACTCTTGGGTAAAGATAAAAAGCAGCGATGCAGGCAAAAATTTGAACAAAAAATTTTGGTGGGAATTTAAAAATTTGCTTTATTTTTATTTTACCTTGTTTTTGTTTTCAAAAATCAGACAAATCAAACCTCTTCATTGGAAATCAAACCTTTTGTGATTAATCAAACCCGATCGGAGCCCTGTGTTTAACAAACTTTAATTCACCAAGTTAAGACAATACAGACCTCTCTATAAGACCACCCTCGCTATAAGACCACTTAGGGCCGATCCCCAGGGATGGTCTTATAGAGAGGTTCGACTGTAGTCGAATTAAATCAGATATTCAAAAAAAATAAAAAGCAAAAGCATATGCAAATAAAAATATGCAAATTTCTATTTTAAGTTGTATGCATTTACGAAAAACAATTTCTGCATTTTTTTTTATAATAACAGTTTACGCAGCAGTTTTTCGTTAAAAAGACCGTTACTGTCGGTTTATTTCCAAAATTTTTGTGTTTTCATTTGAAAAACAGTAAGCTTTTGTGGATTTTTTTATTCTAAGGCGCCTTGCTGGCCAAAACGTTCCCAGTAATCAAAATCACGCAACAGAATTTTTTAAAATTTTTTTGAGATATAGCCTGAAGTAGTACGGCCCCTTTTTAAAAAAAATATCATTAATTATTAATCCAACTATGGGTCGTATCTCAGAAACTAAGCATCTGTGTACAATTCTGTTGCGTGATTCGCATTTCTGAGAACATTTTGGCTACCAAGGTGCTTTAAAATTAACAATATTCGGCTGAAAGTAACCTGTTTTTAATGAAAACACACAAATTAAAAAAAAACCCCACAGAAACTGTTTAGCGACTAGTTTTCCAGTGCTAGAAGTAAACACGATGTCTCGGGGGAGAATAATTTTGGCCTAAAAGATTCTTATTTTCACTTTTTTGCAAACACTGGCTACTAACTCAGCAGGGAGATGTACGTTTTTTTGTTTAAAAACTATGCCCCATTTTTGAAGCCCGACTTGTCTTGTACGAAAAAATTTAAAATAGTTTTTTTACTTTTTGCTATTCTAAAGTTTTGGCAGCATATCGTCCAAAGCTTAAAATTAGACAATAAAGTTGAATTTCTAATTATCGTACCCTCGGGATTGCAGCCACCTGAATAGCCATGAAAAACACTTTGCAGCCGTTGATTTAGCACCCCTAAGCATAGTGACCGCGCTTCTTAAAATTTATACGGCGTCCCATCCCCGTCTGAGACGTTTTTGACCGGCCGTCCAACCGGCCGTCCGCCGGCTCAAATAGCGAAAAAAGTTCTGTGACAAATTTTTTACTTAAAAATTGATTTTTATTGAAATAATTAAGCAACTTGAGAAATATATATCGAGTTATATGTCACAAGTGTTCGAGACTTTGAAAGTTCTTCGTTGATACCCACTCTTCTTCCTTCCGCATGCATTGTCAATATGGAAAAGATCCTTTCAGCAGCTTTTACTTTGACGGAGATTCTTCAGAAGAAACACAACAGCTACTTGAAAAATATCTCGATCAATTGAGAAACAAACTTCGAGATCGTAAACGTTTGAATAAAAAAGCTTGAGCAAGAAAATTAGTACGATTAAATGATTAGTTATTATACATGTTGAATGAAATAAACATAGGTTTTCAACATAAAAAAACAAAAAATTTTTTTTTCCAAAATTTGTTCGGTATAATGAAGGACGGTCTCAGACGGACCGGCCGTCGGCCGTCCCGTCCGAGTTTGTCGTTGCCGACCGTCTGCCGTCTTGGACGTTTTTAGCCGGCCGTCCGGTTTTTTGGCGCCGTCCGGACGGGGACGGGACGGGCCCGGCCGGACGGGCGGTCACTATGCCCCTAAGGCCGGTCCCATGGGGTATGCTAATTTTGAACTTCGACTTGGTATGTGCAGTTTCACAAGAAGGAACAAACCCCCCAGGTACCCAGAAATAATACTAGTTTTGTTGTATCACACATGACTTTTATCAATAAAAAAAGTCCAGGGAAGCCTTTTTGAAAAAGGTAATAAAGTGTATGTTATCACTTCCCCTATATTTTCATTTCCCTTGTTTCCAAAGTGGCAGATTCGGAGTGGCCAGAAACTAGTTTCTTTTCTCGCCTTTTTTATCATTACCAACAACACCAGCACAGCCAAAACCTGTGTGTGGGAGAGAAACAAAAAAATATTGATATACATCATTAGTGGCCCAACAGCAAAGAATTGAAAATCAAAGAGTAATGCATATTTATTTTTGTTTTTTTGTTTAAGATACAAAAAGCAGTAACGCTTGCTTTTTGGTTTTGTTGTGGACGGGCATTGGATGTGTGGAAAGAGCAAAGTTTGAGTCCAAATCAGCGTTCAGAGTTGTTGGTATTGGATGGTGATGATGATGCAATTTGCAGAGGGGATTGCTGTCTGGCTTGAAGGTCAATCAAAACACATTTGTTGGAATGACTAATCGAAATTTTTGCAAAAAAATGTCTTTTTGAGAAGATGCATTAATATTCACAAAAAATAATTCGATATTAGCTCGGTCCTCTTCGTGCGAATTTTTCCAATTCGAGATTTTTTTCTTGCGTGTTTAAAAAAATTTAACTTAGACGAAGCCTTAAGCTCAGGATGGGCCAGCGCACGTTAGGTGTTTTTATAACTGTGAAAAAGGATCCTAAAAAGCGAACGTCAAAAAAATTGAAAATTTGGGCGCTAGTATAGAATACAAGCCCCCCCCCAAAATCAGACCTTCTAAAAATCGTTGTAACTACCCTTTGGAACAACAAGTTTAGGCTTAGCCCTTAGGCTTAGGGGTAGGCCAGCGTATGGAAGTTGTGACTAATAAGTGTTTTACGCACTTTTTCTGGAGTCTGGAACATATATTTGGGTGCTCTTTACTTAAGTTTTAGAAAGCATAAGTTTGGGGGGGGTATTCTATACTATGGTCAAAATTTGGAAAAATTTAACCATAAAAAACCATGGTTGGACCATGGGTGGTACCTAAACCAGGTATCCTAGATTTAAGGTGTCTTCGGCCGCTTCGCGGCCGAAGATAACACTCCTCATTGCAAGGGAAGGGGTAAGGGTATATATGCACCTTCATGGGTATATGCCCCTCCCCCCTTCTTTTAAATGAGGAGCAAGTTGAGTCTTTTGCCGCGAAGCGGCCAAACATACCTAGAATCTGGGATACAGTCAAACCTCGGTTAGATGGCACCCCCAAAAGTTCATTCCCGCCTTGGGTTCGACACTTTTTTCAGCTCAATTTTCGAAGTCTTTTGCTAAATGTGATTCGCCAGTCTAGTCCGAAATATTGCAAGGATTCTGATTTTGCCATTCGTTTTTTCAAAATCTTTAAATTTCGCCATAAAGACGCGCGGACCTCGGTTATCCGGCACCTGATTTTCAAAAAGGAGTGCCGGATAACCGAGGTTCGCGGGTCTTTATGACAAAATTTAAAAATTTTGGAAAAACGACCGGCAAAAACAGAATCCTTGCGATATTTCGGACTAGACTGGCGAATCACATTTAGCAAAAGACTTCGAAAATTGAGCTGAAAAAAGTGTCGGACCCAAGGCGGGAACCAACTTTTGGGGGTGCCATCTAACCGAGGTTTGACTGTACCTGGTTTACCCTAATTTCAAAATTTTTTTATACAAATGTGTTTCCCAATCAAAATAACACGTTTTCTGTAGCATTCAAGGTCTAAATCATCTATAAAAGTGGTCAAAACATGATTTTGGGTAGTTCCCTTATAATGAAGTTTAGCGGAGTTTGATAGCTTAGGCGGAAAAGAAGTGAATTAGGCGGGAAAAATATTGTCCGTAAAATTTTGATCATGTTATAGTGACAAAAATCTCTCAGGTTTGATTCCCGGCCTGAACATGCACTTTTTTAATAACAAACTGATATTCACTCATTTAATGATATTTTATTGCTCAAAACAATCGGAAAGAAGTTGAGCATAAGAAGCTTTGCAACTTTTACTACTTCCAGAAGATGACAGTAGTGCCAGTAGCGAAGCAAAGTAGTAGATTACCAGTTGAGTTAGGTGTAAAATCTTTTTTCAAACAAACAATAATAAATTTTTTGTGTTAATTCTTTGTGTGGATCTATTACGAGCAACTAATCTAGCAGAACAAGAGGCTTCTTATGTAAATGTGAATCCACTGGTCTGGTATGTGTGGTATACCTTCTCTATAGCATTGGCATAGGCTGCGGTTCTCAGGTCCAGCCCCAGGTCGTATTTTCTGGCAGTGCGAATGATGGCTTGTCCACTGCGTTGCATGGTATACTCCAGACCTGAGTGCACTATGTCTTTTTCACTGGCTCCTGCAATCCTGGCCTGGAAGGCGTTGGATGGATTTACGGCCACATCTTTTCCTAGCGCTTTTTCCAGAGACTCTTGTACTGAGCCTGCAAACAAACAATCATTATACAGTGAAGCTTCGATATAGTGGCTCCCACCTTAAGTTCATTCCCGTTAGGGTCCAATATTTTTTTAATCCACTTTTTGAAATAATTTGGCAAATGTGATTCGCCAGTCTAGTCCTAAATATCGCTAGGATTCCGTTTTTTCAAAATCTTTTATCTTAACAAACAGACTAGCAACCCTCGATTAACGTGAGTTTTTAAAAGCGGTGAAAGCGATTAATTGACGTTTGCGAGTCTTTATGGCAACATAAAATGATTTTCGGAAAAGTGACCGGCAAAATCAGAATCCTTACGATTTTCGGGACTACACTGGCGAATCACGTTTGCCAAAACATTTCAAAAATTGGTTTAAAAAGTGTCGGACCTTAGCGGGAACAAACTTAAAGGAGTGGCGCTTAAACGAGGTTTGACTGACTATGGGTCATAAATATCCCGGGTTATTTATGGGGGTTATTTATGGGGGTTATTTATGGGGTATTTATGGCGGTTCCATTTGTTACTATATATAGGTTTGAATCCACGTACGAATCAAATACCTTTCTTTACAAAAGTTTGGAATCTTCATAGTGGACGTACTTAGAGTGTGTGCAAAAAAGTTCAGATCCACATATAACACGCTTTTTTTTAAATTTATAATTTACGTGGTGTTCGGTCACCCTTCCAACTATTTCAATTGTATTTTCTTAATTTTTTTTAAATAGACAAAAGCCACTACCGCGTAGCCCAAAACTGGCTTAAAGCGTGTTTTTAGAGTGCGGAAGGCCATTTTTGGAAAAAAAATTTTCTGACCAAAATTTGACTTTTTGCCTTGGGGGACCAAAGTAAACCACCTGGAGAGGATTTTTACCTCGTTTTTCTTACTGAGACTGGGCAAAAGAGTCTCTAGATGCATTTTTGATCAAGAGCGTTGCTCGGATTCATCTCAAGCCTCCCTTCCGGGGGCGTAGGGGGCTTGGGGGCTTGGAGTTGAGATGCGCACACACACATACCTTAGAGACCAGACACTCGAAAAACAATATATCCTATAAGGGAACATCCATAAATTATGTCAGACTGACAGGCCGTTTTTTGGAACCCCCCACCCCCCCTGTCAGAACATGTCAGGATGGGCTTGACACTGGCACCCTAATTCAATAGAAAGCCCCTCTGGGGGTTCATGGTCCGGGCCAAGGGCTGTCCCTTTATATAAATGTGAGAGCTCCAGGGAGAATTTTGAATAGAAACGGTATCCAGGTACCCTATCCAGGTGGTTTACCTTGGTCCCCCAAGGCAAAAAGTCAAATTTTGGTCAAAATTTTCACCACTTTCCAAACTTTTGTAAAGAAAGGTATTTGATTCGTACGTGGATTCAAACCTATATATAGTAACAAATGGAACCGCAATAAATACCCCATAAATAACCCCCCATAAATAACCCGGGTTATTTAGGGGGTTATTTATGGGGGGGGTTATTTATGGGTTTCTACGGTTTGACTGTTATATTAGTGTGAAAACTAAAAAAATGCACTTATGAAATGTGCAAAGGAAATTTTTTTCGAGTCCCCAAATACCGTCCCAACTAGCTCAAATTTTGGTCAATGCCACGTCCCGGAGCCCTGCTCGATATTTATGAAAAGTTTCGGCGCCGTGTAAGACTGAGAAAAGGTCTTGTCGTGAGGTCCCGCTTGGCCTCTAATTATCATCTATAGTTTTTATAATCGACTGAAATACAAAATGAATCATCCATCGGTGTGGTATGTGCGACCATAATAAAAAAAAAGTCTGGAATACGATCTATTATAGTCGAATCTGGTTATGGTGACCCGGATATAGTGACACCTTGAGTAGGTCCCCAAGGGTGTCACTTTAACAAGATTCGACTGTTAGTAAAGGTAAGTATTTTAAAATTACCAAGCAACAAGTAGTTGGAGTCCCTCTCGTACTTGAAGGTCAGTCGGCCAAAACTGACGTGGTTGAGGTTTTTAAGCCACTCGAAGAAGGAAACAGTCACACCTCCACTATTCACAAACATGTCTGGTACTATAAGGCAGTTGCCTCTTTGTAGCAGGATCTTGTCGGCGGCTGGAGTGGTGGGACCGTTGGCTGCTTCAGCAATTATCTAAATGCTTGATTACGTGAAAATAAAGACGGAAATCATTTTGACTCAATAACCCATAAAAAAAAGTTTGTTAACTCGAATACTGGTAAAACCTCTAATAATCACCCAATTCTACGGATCTATATACCATATTTTCTCTAATAGAAGCCCACCCCATATATTTTTTGACTAAAATTTCAGAAATAAAGCCATTTTAATTGACAATTTTTAGGTGGTTGAAAAATAGAAGCCCATGGGCTTCTACTAGAGAAAATACGGTATCAGCCGAGAGCAAATATTTTACATCGTTGTTAACCAAGAGCTCTAACGTTTCTGTTTTTTAGATTAAAATTTTACGCCCGAAAATCTTGAGACCGACCCCCAGCATTTTTGCAATTTTCAAGGTTTGAAAAATAATTCTACGAGGAGAACTAACAAAAGAAAAACGATGTTCTATGGTATTTTTGATCATTTCGACCACCGCAAAAAGAAATTGACAATTAGGGCTAAATTTTGAGTGGTTGAACTGATAAAAGAAATACTGACCCTACTTGGATATACAGTCAACGCTCGATTTAACATAATTGGGGGGACCGCCTAAAACATTATGTTAAATCGAGTTTTATGCTAAATCGAGTTATGTTAAATCGAGCGTCGACTGTACCCCCCACCCAAATCGTCTTTTTTAAATTTTTTTGGCCCTTTTTGGGCCTCTTTTCAATGGACCTTAGCCGTTTGGAAATGTGCTTTAAGTTTCAGCTATCAGAAAGAACTATGCCAGGAACGTGTTGAAAATAAAGCCGGTTTATTCCGTTTATTAATATAAAATTGCTTTAATAAGGTACTTTTAAGTAACCCCAAAACTCAACTTTTTATTGACCAAAACTCAAAAATAATGTCTTTTTCGAGCTTCTGAGGCGATTTTAGGTCGATATAGGGTGTTTGGGAACACTTTTAAAAAATTGATTTGGTGGGAGGGGAGTTATATCCAAGTAGCGCCAAAATACTTTACTAAATTGACTAGGTAAGGACCATAGAGTAACCATAAAATGGGATTTTTAAAAGGGGATTGGGCATCTTTTTATAGGTCACTAAACCATTTTGCAGTTTGACAAATAATGTAGAAAAAACCAACTTTTGCTTGAATTCTGTTGGCATTTTCCTTGTGTATTGCCTTCTCACAGGCAGCAGGCACTAGAATATCGCACTGTTCGAACATGAGATCTGTGAATGGGTCAAAGGCTTTGGCTCCTGGGAATCCCTAAAAGATGACAATACATTTATGCATACAGTATTTTCAGTAAATTAATTAAATTAAACTAATTTCTTGTGATTACCTACCTTGATGGTGCCGTGCTCGTCCGTGTAGTCTTCTAGCTCCTTGGGGTGGATGCCGGCAGGATTGTGGATAGCACAGTTGTACTCTTGGACACCCACACAGATGGCCCCGTCCCTATGCAAGTAGCGCATGGTGTGCAGACCCACATTTCCTGCAATTTTGAGGGTTTGACATACTCGAGGTATTCGGAGTTCGAAATGGCTCACCAAAGCCCTGGACTATAAACTTTTTGCCTTTGAAACCAGTGGTGAGTCCCAGTTTGGACATGTACTCCTCGTCATTGACAAACACACCCAGTCCTTTCCACACTCCTCGCCCTGTGGCCGACACTCGACCATGGATTCCTCCAGCAACTATGGGTTTGCCTGAAAATTATTTAGAAGGTTATTAGGTAGTAGAAGGTTATAGTTAATAGTCTTTGCAAATGATCTCTTTTTTCTGTATCCCACTTGATTCCATTGTTTTGTGTATGCTTGTCCGATGGTTTCGTGTATTTTTTGCTTTTTTATCATACGGTCCTGTGTTACTAATTTCCAAGAAAAGAAATTTGCTTGCCTTTGCTGTATTGCAAAAATACATCAACGAGGCTTAAAAATTTTATAGCAAATATTGCTTCCGAATAGGGTTACTGACCTAAATTTATGCATTTTGGACATTTTTTTATCTTTCAGCTACAACGAAACTTTTTTCTATCAATGATACCTTTTTAAAATTCTACGATATGTGCTGCAAAATAGCTCATCACACAGGCTGCGACTTTTGAAAGTGATCTTATTTGCTCAAACTCTAAGCAACAATTAACCTGTGATGCAAGCGGACGCGTCCCTGTCCAGATGACCAATGGTTTGTGCGTAGGTGTCTGCAATCCAAGCCATTTCCCTCTCACCAGTACCCATGTCAGGAGCAGGCACATCCACTCCTGGCCCGAGGAATCCCTTTTTGGAAAACTCAATAGCGATTCTTCTGGTAATCTTCTCAATCTCGTAGTCAGAGTATTTGCGCGGATCGATTTTCACCTTAAATTACCAAAAATAGATTCAAAAAACTTTGATCATAATTAAAATATACCCCTCCCTTAGCACCTCCAAATGGCACATCCACCACTGCACATTTGTAAGTCATTAGGGCAGAAAGAGCTTTGACTTCATCTTCACACACATCCAACGAGTACCTAATACCACCTTTGGTAGGGGTTCGGTGCTCGGAATGTTGAGCTCGCCAGGCTTCCACCATTTCGTACTGGCCATTGTCCCGACGAACAGGGAAAGTAATGTGCAGAACCTAAAGATTAGGTACTGTTGAAAGTTAGAAGGTTAATAAAAAAGGCCAATTGAATTTAAAAATACCAAAGCAGAAAAAGTAACCAGTGGGCTTCGAACACATTTTTTTATTTCGGGATGTTTTCGAGCAATTTTCGGACAAGCTGTGAAAGAAGATGTTTGAAAATGACCTATTGTTAAACTCCATGCTTACCCAAATAAAATCCCCTGCATTTTTGACGGTACTTAGACTGTTTGGGCCCGACCGTCATTTTTATATTACAAGTACAAACGACATAAGTACCAAATCAACTGTGTATAGTTAGGTGTGTATCAGCTGTGAGTTAACTGTATATTAATTATGAGCGATGATTAGATGGCTGCCTCATACTGAATAAAACAATAGTTAACCAACTGTGAATTAGATGTGTGACAGCTATAAGTTAGCTGTGAATTAACTATGGGTCAACTGTGATTTCCTACGGTCGGGCCCAAACAGCATAAGTACCTTTTTTGACTTTTTCTGGGTACGCCAGACTACGGTCAATAGCAGAAAAAGCGAAAAAACTATCAGACAACTATACCTTGTTCACCGGCTTGATAGCTGATAGAATTCCTTTGACCAGGTTCTTTTTGTCATTTTTAGTGAGATTATTGGTTTTAATCTCTTCAACCAGCTTTGGTTCGATGACTTGTGCTCCCTTGTCGAAGTAGTGATCAACCATCTACAAAAAACAACATTTGTAAGTTTTCGCAGAATATTATTTACGCCAACCTTGAAAAAAAGAAGGATTGACTTGCTCGTCCATCGGCTTGCTCGAGTCAGTCACTTGCTCATGAGGATCCAATGTCGCAGCCGAATACTGACGACATGCCAAAGAAGTCGAAGACGCAGCCTTGCAGCTTGCCCGACGAGCCAAAGTCGAAAGCATTGCTCAGATACCACAGAAAAAAGGGCAGCTAATGGAATCCCACTGAGTTGTTCCTGAAAAAGCAAAAACCACTTAAGTGCACAGTGGGAAAGGTCCCAGAGAAAAAAATTATTTTCAATTTTATTTCCATACATAAGAACAACAACAACAAACTAAAGAAAAGAACAAAAGAAGCAGCGGCAGCAAAATATAATATAATGCAAAGAGGCAGTCAACTGACTAGCGCTGCTGCCGTGACTTCACTTATAAACGAGCCTTTTCCACGTGGTGGCTAGGACCAGAGAAGTGGGGAACAGAGGGGTGTGTTCAGAAGAGAAGGGCAGAGAAGAAAAAGAAACTAACATTTAGTGTTCCCCTCAAAGTGCGTCAATGGAAACAGAGTTTCAGACCAGAGAGAATGGCATCAGACATTACAACTGCCTACTTTTATATGCTTTTGATTTAATTGGTCTAGCTGATAGGGGCACTATAAATTTTGTTTTTGGGAAACGCCCCCTAATTTGTCAAAGACAGCAGACGAGTTTAATGCAATTCACCCTTATCTAATCAGGAGACATTTTACACACTCTTGTGCAAGGAATCCCCCATTGAGTACAGCGGACAAAAAAAAACGCTATGCTCAGTGAAGGACACGAAGGGAATCCCCAAACCTTGGGTGATTGAACGGCTGCCTGTAAAAAAGAATTTTGCAAGAGAAACTAGTGTGTTGGTGGCATGACTTTTTTGGGGTTGCCCCCAAACAATAACTTACCCTTTTGCGAACGGTGATAGTGAATAAAACCAATGAAACTAAATATTTTATTATTAAAATTAATGTACCAATTTTTTAAGTAACTGCCGTAACTTCACTTATAAGCGAGAGATTTGTCCAAGCACTGCTACTCCTACACAGTCAGCCATTTATACTAATCTATACTGGACCTCGATAAAAGCTGAGACAAATAAGCTATTATGGTAAAAAAAATTAAGATGTAAATTCATATAGACACGAGTTAAAAGAGCATTTGCACAACGAACTATCCACATAGTCCAACACTTGTTATATCATAAAAATACAGCTCATAACCAACCTATGTAACCAATACTTTTATTGAGCAACAGAAGAGAACATAGGTTATTAAACTGGATGAATACCGTATTTTTTTTCTAATAAGCGCCCCGCCTAGAGGAAGGTTGAAAAAGATGCGCCCGTGCTCTAATAAGCAGTTGATTCTGCAACAACAGGCGGTCAAGATGTTCAACACATAGCAGGACGTGCACTGCTTCAAGGAACATGAAAAAATTCCGGAGGGCCAGTTCGAATTGACGGAGGCGCGCTATCCGATTCGACAAACCGATCGTTGGGGATATAGAAGCGGACAAAAACAGGACGATCAAAATGGATATTTGGGTAATTTACTGCTCTAAAAAACGACGATGTCAACTGTTCTAACACAGAATTCTACACTTATTCATTGTGTGTCGGTTTCATTGTTAGCTGAAAATTTGAAAAAAATTGTTTGCTTTGACTACCGTAAATGCTCTAATTATACGCCATGGCGAATAAATAGAACCCTGCAATTTTTTAAACTTGAAGTGGTCTGAAACTTTTGTTTTCATTTACTGTTTTAGCTCTGTAAAAAGTGCCTGTTAGATTTTTGAAATCCCTCAAAAATCAGGCACTTTTTACAGAGCAGAAATTTAAATAAATTGCACCAACACTATAAATCGAATGTTAAAATGCATAACACCAGCCTGTCGTTCTTCAATGAAATTCTTACAGCGATTTCCATCACACATCAAACGCAGCTGATAATTAGGCGCCTTATCCGGTACAGGTAACGCTCATGGTCTGTCAAATATTCCAAGTGATCTCAGAAAAAACTTTTGCATATTCTCCCACCTTAATAAAATGTAAATTATTATAGAGGATGCATTAAACAATAAATAATCAACTCTTCCGGCGTTTTAGTGTCAGTCTCAGAGCAAATGCTCTTCAAATATTGGCCATATTTCTCATTTGCTTTGATGAACTGCTGAAACTCTCGACAAAAATACACAGCTGACATTTTGATTGCCCGTTAAATGGTGAATTTTTTTATTGGGTTGGCCGGAAAGTAATGTCGTTTTTTTTCTAACGCTTACCATGCTCTGGTTGTTTTTTATCATAATAGAGCATTATATACGAAAATGAAGCACTGTTTTTCTGCTTCTAACATGTTTTTACAACTTTCTTAAACGTAAAGATTTTAACATGGTTTTAGGCCTTTCAAATGAACTATCAAGTTGATGAAAAAAACGCATTTTCGACACTCAGATGGTCGGCCGGAACGAGGAGCATCGTCAAGGCAAAAATCACCACTTCTGAACTTTGCAAACCAACGCTGAGCTGCCCTTATGTCCATCGAGCCCTCTCCGTACACTTGACAGATTTCCCGAGCCGCTTCATTCGCTTTTTGACCTTGGTTGAATGCAAAAAGGAGGATGTGTCGAAAATGCGTTTTTTCATCAACTTGACAGTTCATTTGAAAGGCCTAAAACATGTTAAAATCTTTACGTGTAAAAAAGTTGTAAAAACATATTAGAAGCAGAAAAACAATGCTTCATTTTCGTATATAATGCTCTATTATGATAAAAAACAACCACAGTATGGTAAGCGTTAGAAAAAAAAAACCACATTACTTTCCGGCCAACCCAATAACTTGTGCGTCATTGAAAACTTTTTTAATAATTGTGTATGTATCTATGGTCAAAAAAATTCAAAGGGTATGAAATTTTTATTTCAAAGGGTATGAAAAATTTGGCTCCGCCCACACCACATCGAAAGTGCTCCATAGGTTTAGGGCGTCTCTTTGAAAGTGCCCAATAGATATGGGACACAAGGCGGCGTCCTTTGGTGTTACAAAAATGGACCCACGTACTACTGGCCTCTTAAAGGGCCTCTTGAACTATCAGGAAAATAAAATTGAACAATTACATACATAACCCATCATCCAACAAAATTTCACAACTCGATGTGAAAAATTATTACCCGATATACCCGAAACATAAAAAAATTAAAACAAATGAAAATTCGTCCCTATCCCTCTATGGGTAACGATTTTCGAGCTTTGCCCCTTGTTGTTTTTTGCTAAATTTTTGCACAAAATTCAGCAAAATCCATTTAAAATTGATGAGTTCTTTCACTTCAACAAGCTGCTTACGCACCATTCTTGTTTTTCTGAATAAAGATATCCTTCTAAAAAGAAAATTTTGCAAAAAAAACAACAGGGAAACCCACCCGAATCGGTAGCTATTGAGGGGTAGGGCCGAAAACTCAAATTCAATTCAAACGCTGAAAATAAAAGTAGTCAAAAAGTTATCACCAGCTGATGGTTGCTCATCACTTTGGTCGCTAACTAGCCGAAAATTCAACAAAAATTCAAGTTTTACTTCCAATTTATCAAGAGAGTCAGCTTATTGAGTTGGGGCCAGCTGTAGGGGTATGTACTAGGGCGCGCACGTACTACTGAGCGTACGCACTATCGAGATTAAGAATTGCCTTATTGAAGTAGAATCCAACCAAACAACAAAAAAGTGTACGTACTATCGAGGGCCGACTGTACAACTTTTATTTATTTTTTGGGTTGATTATTGTAGTCATGGTAACTTTCAATAACCTATATGAATAGTTTAATAAATAATTATGTTGACCAAGGTGATCGTTGTCACCTTGATCACTATAATCAACTTGATCAAGCCAAAAAAATAAATAAAAATTGTAGTAAAAAGTGGGTGTCCCCCCTAAACCGAAACAGGTCCGATTTATCCCGACAGATTTGGTGATTTGTGAATTTTTTTGTAAATTTCAGTTTACTTTTTAACTTTCTACATCAGCTAAAGTGGTGATTTGTTAGTGGAAGCATGCGCTTCTCGACCTTTCAGAACGCCCGAAAAGGTCCATTTTGAACTTCACACAAATTTTATTTTGGGGAAATTAAAATACTTTTCAAAATAGACTAGAAAAATGAGTTGCGGACTTCAAATGACTTCGAGTTTTCACAGGTACCTCGATCCAGCAACGATCTCCTCCCGTTTTTTAGAGGAGATCCACGGTTACATTTTGGTATACAGTCAACTCTCGATTTAATGAACCCCTGGGGACCGACAGAAATGTTCGTTAAATCGAGAGTTTCGTTAAATCGAAAGTTGGTGTACAATTTTTATTGTAATGTTCGTTAATTCAAAAGTTGACTGTGTTTGCTTAACAACGCTGAATCAATAAAACTTTATTGCATCAACAATAACAACACACTTCGCAAACAATGTTCAAGAATTAGATTCGAAGAAATCGGTTATTCTACATTGCTTCATTTTCTTTTTTTTCTTTCTTTCGAAGGTAAGCTTTACCTTATTTGAGATTTAACCAACCAAATCACGTTCGGAGGTTCGTTAAATCGAGAGTTGACTGTATAAATCTTTACTGAGAATACAATTTTCGCTATTTTCGATACGATTGAAGTTCCACGTGATTTTCTGCCTTGTATTTGACCTGAAGTCTGGACTTTCATTTGGCCTGTACTCATATTTTTAAAAGAAAAGTAGAAAATTTGATATTTATGACCTACGTCTACTTTTCGATTTTACTGGGCTAATAATAAAAATTTGCAAAAAAAAAATTGAAGTTGTCAAGAAGTTGGGTTAAACTCGTGACTTCAAGGAAAATAGTCTTATTTGCCATGTAAAGCTTCACCACTACGCCATGCAGACACGTCTTAAAATCCAAAATGGACCTTTTCGGGCGTTTTGAAAGGCTGTGATGTGAAAGCACACATTTGTGTGTGTGAAAGCACACGCGAAAAAATCTTTCTATCTGTGATGCTCTCTATTCTGACGTAAGCATTTAGATAGAACAAAGCTAAAACTAATTCATCACTGACACAATCAAGAAGGGGCTTATCTAAATGTTGAAAAAAAATCTTAAAAATTATAGACAAGAAGAGGCTTTCAGGCGGGATTTCGGGACGGGATTCTAGCGTGAAAAACATTCGAAATGCCGAGAATTTTTGGGATCTGAGTAGGAAGTAGGAAAAGATTACTTTCATCCGACAAATTTACAAAAAATTAGATTTGGATGGAAACTTTTTTAAAGAGAAAAACATAGAAAATTGGTGGTTTTTAGAGCATAAAAGGGGACCAAGCAAAAATCGTGTTTTTACATTATGTACCAATCGCAAGCACCGATTGAGAGAAGATAATTGCAAAAAACCGTTTCTCGGGCGCTACCGGAGTATAACCGCCCCCAAATGAAATTTTTTTTGAACTTTTTCAAAACACCATTTTAGCCATTTTTAAGCATTTTAAGCAGTTGAACACGATAAAAAGGTGTTTTCACCTACTTTTTTCTATTAAAAGTCGATTTTTTTTTAAATCTTGAATTTTGGTATTTTTAGTTGATTTCTGTTTATTATAACTTAGTAAATCAGATGTTGAGGGTACCTTGGCCCCAAAAAGATGTAATTTGAACATAGTTTTGTTAACTGGGGCCTACCGCATAAAGAAACTCTGGTATGCATACATTTTTTATGCATCCAGAGTCACTTTCGAGTGATTTGCGTCTAAGGTATGTGGGTGTGCGCATCTCAACCCCAAACCCCCTTTATGCATCCAGAGTCACTTTCGAGTGATTTGCGTCTAAGGTATGTGGGTGTGCGCATCTCAACCCCAAACCCCCTTTATGCATCCAGAGTCACTTTCGAGTGATTTGCGTCTAAGGTATGTGGGTGTGCGCATCTCAACCCCAAGCAACCAGTTAGAGATGCGCGCACTCACTTACCTTAGACATAATTCCGAGCAAGACTCTTGATCAAAAATGCATTTATAGGCTCTTTTTGCCCAGCTCCAATGACCAAAACATGGTAAAACAGCCAAATGGTCGAAATTTCAAAATGCCCAAAACTCAATTTTTTATTGACCAGAACACAAAAATAATGTCTTTTTTAAACTTCTGAGGTGATTTTAGGTTGATATAGGGTGTTTGGAAACACTTTTAAAAAAAGTTCATTTGGGGTATACTCCGGTAGGGTCGTTTCTCGATATCGCTTTGTTACAAAAAGTTATGGAAATGCTGTGAATTTCTCGGCCCACCCTGTAAATTAAAATTTGATTGGAGCAACTGAAGAAAGGTAAAAAGGTCGGAATTAAAAAAATGCTGCAGTTTTTAATGGTCACCCTGTAAATAAAAAAAAAAGTACTTTAGCAATTTTTGCGGACCAAATGTTTCGGAGTTTTTTTCAACTTTTCTCTTTTTCTCCCTAATTTGTACAAAACTTTTTTTTAAATTTTGAACTATGGTGTAAACCTGAATCTCAAGGTGCGTAGTCGTTTGGCTGTTGGCGTACAAATGTCACACAAGCAGCCAAACGTCTTAACAAAACCCCAAGCTTTTAAAATTTGAATTTCATTATTGTTTTTTGAGCGGTCGTGTCTATTTTCGATCTCTTGTTTTTTTTCGTAGTCTAATTTTTGAGTACAGTCAAATAGGGTGGTGCACTGTCGGTTAACCGAACCGGACCAGTTTTTGCCCAATTAACCGAAACCGAAAACCGGGTACGAAAAAATTCCGGTTAATTTACGACAAAAATAACCGAAACCGAGTTTTTTTCCGGTTAACCGACCGAGGCGAAACTAAAAAACCGTAACCGAAAACCGGGTACGCCAAAATGCGGTTAACCGAAAACCGGGTAATGATAAATTAACCGTAACCGCACCACCCTAGTCAAACCCCGATATAGTGTAGGTCCAAAAAGTTCATTCCGCAGCTGGGTCCGACACTTTTTTTAGCTCGATTTTCAAAGCTTTTTTTAAACTCTTTTTTGACAGTCTGGTCCCAAATATCGTGAGGATTCCGATTTTGTCGATCGTTTTTTAGAAACCTAGAATTTTTTCATCCAAAAAATCAAAACCCCGATATAGTGTAGGCTTTTTTGAAAATCAGCCTACACTATATCGGGGTTTTGATTTTTTAGATGAAAAAATCTTAGATTTCTAAAAAACGATCGGCAAAATCGGAATCCTCATGATATTTGGGACCAGACTGTCAAAAAAGAGTTTAAAAAAAGCTTTGAAAATCGAGCTAAAAAAAGTAGAGATGATGACGGGACGGGGCAATTCCGTCCCGTCCCGTTAATTTTAGAGAATCGTCCCGTCCCGGAATCCCGCCCGGAAATGTTTTGGCACCTGTCCCGTCCCGGTGTCCCGTCCCGAAAAAAAAATTTAAATTCCGTCTCGTCCCGTCCCGATTCAATTTTTCAACAACTACCTTCAACTTGTAATTACAGTCAACCGTCGATATAACGGACCCTCGATATAACGTCCCTCCATGGCCGGTCCCACTGCGGGCCGTTATATTGAGGGCTGACTGTAGTCCTAGTAGTAGTTCCAGTTAAATTGTTTGTTTTGTTTGAGAAATGAATAAAGCCTAAAATGTGCATCTGTCCCTTAAGTGTGGGAGGCAATTTTTTTTTGACAAACTTTAAATTTTTTAATCAGAAAGTGTTTAGAAATGTTTCCTTTATCGCGTTGCGCTGAAAAAATTAAGTTTGGATGATGATTTTGGGTCACTTTAAAAAAAATCCGAGTATACTATATAAGTATCAATTGTGGTGAATGGTGCTCGCTCAAAATCGCCTTAAATCATCTTTTTCAATGCCACGGGCAGTTGACAAAACCATGTGCAAATTCTACTTTTGGGTACTTTAGTACTCTTTTAGGATAATTTATCTTGGTCGCTCAATGAAAATGTCAAAACTTGGTCAAACATTTTTTTGCTGAAAAGTATCGACCGCCACCTAAAAACATGTTTTAAGCATGTATTAGGCGACAAACATCGAAAGAAGATGATTTAACGTGTTTTACCACAATCTAGCCATAACAAAAGCTATTCAACCGTTTCACAACACGAGACACAATTGGTTACATGAGTAAAGAGAGAGTGCTCATGAAGAGAGCTAAAAAAAGAGTTCACCTAATCATCGATTGCGTTCATGAACCACCTAATCAATGCTGCCTACGTATGCCTGGCAAATTATGCCTATACCTGCGACTTTATGTTAGCTGTGTTCAGCAAGCTGAGGTCCAGCTCGAAATAGGTGTGCATTGATTTTAGAAAAGAGAACAGCAGAGATAAATAGATAAATGAAATAAATGGTTCTAGGTGTTCTCTTAACTAGTCCTACATCAATAAATGCCTAACTGTATGCAATAACTCTCTGCTCACATACCTTTACGTATAAATAAGATCAAATTGAATTGCAGCACCAAATTATTGAAATTTAGTAGCTTATTTATTATTTCCACCACTTTTTTCAAATTTTAGTGAAGAATAATGGAATACAATTTTTTATTTTGCTTATCTAAGATTTATTTTAGAATCACATTTTCTAGTTATCCACCTGAGGATGCAGTGGGACAAGTGTATATTCTGCTAACTGCTGTATGGCTCATTCGGGGACCCAGAGTTAGAGTCGGAGTAAGTGATGTTAACGATGCCAAATACTCCAACTCTGACTCCAACTTTAACACCGAATTCGTGAACGAGTCAGTACTAAAGTCTTGCGTAACTTTTAAGCTAATTTTTTTAAATGAAAAAATTACAAGAAAACACAAATACATAGTTTTTTTTTCTTTTTTTCCTTTTTTTAATCATTTTAAAACTGATTTGGAATGATTTAGAATACTTTTTTATTTTCTGGGACCAAGGCAAATCGAAATTTTTTTTTACTTTCACGGAATCTGTTGATTATTTCCCGTAAAAATCCGAGTCGAGAAACACGAATATGAAATCGGTTTTTAAAAATTCACCTCAAAATCGGGTCAGCCGTGGGGGGGTCAGCCAAGTAAAGTCTAGCCCCACACTCTTGGCTCACATAGTCACTCATCTGGTACACCTACTCACTCACTTGCCATGCCTACCTACTCAATCTCATCTCCGACCAAGATTCCAGATTCCAAGATTCCAGTCCTCATTTTTCACCGATCTCTTTTTTGAAGAAAGCTGAGATTCTGGACTACATTTTAAGAGTGGCACGTTCAAAGTCCACCGACAAAAACTCCGAGATTTTGACTCTTGAACCAAAAAAAACCCCAATTTGCTCTCTAAAAACCAAAAATTATAACCAAAAAAATCCTCAAAATCAAAATCCGAATAAACCATGTGACTTTTGAAACTCCAAGCTTAAATTTAAAAAAGATTAGACTAAAAGAGCAAACAAGAACATACCAAACTAACTCAAAACATCAGCAGTTTACAGACAAAACAGCTCTAATACTATATAGGAGATTAAAAACTACGCACCTTTTTACAAAACCCTTTCCAGTGATTTTAGTTAGTTTTCAAAAATGGGATCCTCAGCGGTAGTCAATCACCATTCTAAAAAATTTAACGCAATAGAAAGATTCTCCATGAAATTGTGCACCAGAATGAGCTGGTTTCACCGTCAGGCCTTGGCGTGTTACATACACCCTGAAAGTTCGTTCTCACCTAGGGTTTGACGATTTTTCACCCCAATTTTTGAAGTCTGTCACTAATTATGTTTTGACATTCTGGTCCCGAATTCGATTTTGCCGATCGTTTTTGGAAAAGACAATGACTCTGGCCTTTTCAAGGCAAAACTGTCTTTGATATAAAGCCAAATCCCAAACGTATGTATATATGATAAAGGTATGTATGAAGGGTCATGCCCATGCGCGACATGGAGAAAGCAATTCTTTTTTTCTAGACATTTTTACATTCGTTTTAATGTAGATTTTTTAAGTTTTCTGCCTAACATTCAAAAATAGTATTGGGCTGGTCCTTAAGTTCGTGAGTGATTATACGTAACGGACCATATTTATGTATGGGTTGCAAAATTTTCCATAAATGAGAATTGGCACTCAATTAATTGCTGGGTTTGAAAATCGAAATTTTGAAATTGTGTGACTAAACAATTCACGATTTGAAACCCATCGGTTAATTAATAAACGATTATTAATTAACCTATTGGTTTCAAATCGTAAATTGTTTAGTCACACAATTTCAAAATTTCGATTTTCAAACCCAGCAATTAATTGAGTGCCAATTCTCATTTATCGAAAATTTTGCAACCCATACATAAATATGATCCGTTACGTATAATCACCCACGAACTTAAGGACCAACCCCATATTAGTCCATCTATATCAGATTTGATGCAAAATGAATGAAAAATAGGACGATACAAAAAAAATTGCTGGTTTCCGTTTTAAGTTTTCAACGCACGGGCACTCCTTTAAAGAGAGTTTTTGCATTTAAAATGGCCAACTTTTTATTGTAAAAATGATCGCCAAAACGAAATTCTTGCAATATTCAATGGCAGACTGTCAAAACAAAACTGGCAGACCAAGTGTCGGACCACAAGGGGGAACGAACTTTTGGAGTGTATATCAAAGAAAGACTCCACTTTAGTTATCAGCTTTAGTTAATTTTTATTCTTTGAAATTCAATTTATAGTATTTTCTATAATAATCCTACAGGAAGGATTGATTAAATTAGGGTAGGTTAATCACTGATAATTTAAAAATACCGGTTAGTCACCAAGAAACCAGTTATTCAGTTTTTTTTTGCTTTTATAGCCAAATTTATTCAAATGATCATAACGTGGTCAATCAACATCATCAGTAAACAAATCATATTCATTATTCAGAATAATTTCTTTACTGTACATGAGATTATGCTTAATTATGTGTGCCTAAGTATGTAAGCAGTTAACCGAGAATATAACCGACTAACCCTTGTAAGAAGAATGTCCAGCTGATCTTGGTCGTCAGTCATCAGAAGTTGGGTCTAATTAATTTTTCAGTGCGCCCAAGATTGCTATGCCGGAAATCGAGAGTTTGGTCCTTTTCTGTTGCGGTGATACCTCTAAATAAAAAACTATCATAATTTTATGATTACCGTTATTTGGTAATTTATCGCGAGCCTGGTGACTAACCAGTTAGTTACCGCGGCTACTAACTATTACCCAACCCTAAATTCGACCCAACGAATATCAGAAAATTTTCGGTTAATCTTAAAATTTTTAGGTGCTCAACCAAAATCTAAAATTGATCTGTCGATTCCGTGGTAGTTATAGGATTATGATACTTGAAATGCACAACAATTTGCGAAATTTGAATTTGCGCAGGACCAACATTTACTTTTTCTTTGCATTTAAAATTTTTTCAAAATTTTGAACCATTTACTAGTCGAACCCAACGTTGATTGACATTGACAGATCGGACAAATTAGGCAACTTCCATTGCTCTATACATGTAGCTTTCTATTGCAGAATTGCATTTTATATTGCCAAATACCGTATTTCTTCTAATTGCCGCACATGTGCGCTTATTTTTTCAATCACCCGAAAATCGGAAATTTTCAAATTCGATCTAGAGATTTTCGGGTGCTTAACCAAGATCTGAAAAGTGGAATCGGTAGAGCTCGTGGGAGTTAAGAAAATGCATCAAACAGCTTAGCAAAATATTCACTCTGCTCCGAGATATAAGTCTTTAAAGTTAGGGGTGTGCGGTAATTAGAGACTGTGCGGCAATTAGAAGAAATACGGTAATAAAATTTAAAATGCAGACAAAAAATAATTCGATCAACATTATTGAAAAAATTAGGTTGTTCCCGCGCGAATTCAAATTTTGCAAATTTCTGTGCTTAGTTTTCTGTGCTTATTAAGTTGGTCCTCATGGCTTTTTAAGAAAATTCAATAAGTGTTACGGAAAGTGTTTGCTCTCGGCTAAGATATAGATCTTCAAAGTCGAGGGGGGGAATTATTAGAAATTTATTTTTAATTCTACTTTTTATCAAGTTAATAAGGAATAAGCCTAATATAATTTCTCATTTGTGTGAATACTATGCTTGCTTTCAATTTCCTCCATCTGAAATCACTATGACGAAAAACGAATTGCTTCTCGAATTGCAATTCAATCAAAGTCTACCCTCGATATAACGCCAGCATCATTGAGAGTGACTCATAGTGGCGTTCTAATAAGTGTTTTATTGCAGTGACATCATATAAAGGGTAGATAAGATTATATGTCAACAATTGGTTTTCAGTTATGTTAAACAACAATATTCTATTATTTTTTGTATGCTATATATTATTAACTGAAGTGATTAGAACTGAGAAAATCGGGAATGAAGCGATCAGAAGTGAAGTATTCGGAACTAAATTTATTGGAACTGAAAAGACTGGAGCTGAAGTAACTGGAACTGAAGAAAATGGCACTAAATTAAGTGGAACTGGAGTAATTGAGAATGGACATGGTAAACTAATTTTTTTCGCTTTTTTCCCGCTCCCTATAAGTTAAAGCCTCGTCTCCAATAAGTGGTCGATTTCTTTGTCTTGAACGGCTATACATTTTTTTCTCAGCCGAATTTTTTTCTGTTAGTACCATTTCGTAGCTAAGATGCAGGGCTACACAATAAAAAAATTTCCAGCCACATATTGCTGAAAAAATGTTGGTAAAAATGCGTTTATTTGCACTGTACATTGCAATCTACACTCATCGAGTGAGATGTAGAGTGTAGATTTTTCTCAAAAAAAAAATAAGTTAACTATTTTATCAGTGAAAATTTTGAAGTTAACTTTTTTTCAGTGAGAAAATCTTTTCATTTGAAAGACACTGGTTTTCAGCCATATTTTATCCGGGTTCATGGACAACCCGGTGTTCGGATGTTAGAAAATTTTGTGCAGAATTGAGAGTTTGATTAGCATCATCAATATCACAAAAAAGTTTCAGCCACAGATCGCTGAATTTTTTTTGATAAAAAGCTGAAAATGAGAATGCCTTTTTGTTGTCTTTTTCTGGCAAAATCCTGAAATCTGACCAATATGATCCCGACCTAACTTATAATTTTACGCAAAACCAACCTCGAGCTCCTCATCATCATCTCTTACGAACATCTTCTCTGCTTGCAGTTTGACGATCCTTTTGGAGACTTTTTTGTTGCTTGCACGCTGCTCACGCAACCATCAGGCCAAGTCCTCGCCAAGTTCCGCAAACTTTAAATGTCGTCCTGCACCGGTCACTCGCTTTGATCCCTTGCTGAAATGAGGAGGTGAATAAGCAAATAAACACAGAAAAAACAAAAGATTGTTATTAAGCGTACTGCTGTTTACGAAGATCTTGCTCTTTATATTGACCCACTTCCGAACCGGCGGCAAAATGCTTGGAGTACTTTCTGCGTAGGGACGCGAAGCGGCCAGGTATAGTGTGCCAGAGTTGAGGTACCATTGAACCGAGGGACGCGAGCGGCCAGGTATAGTGTGCCAGAGTTAAGGTACCATTGTACCGAGGGACGCGAAGCGGCCAGGTATAGTGTGCCAGATTGAAGGTACAAGGGTACACGATACTCTCCCACTCTTCCATGAAAGCAACGCGTAAGCGTTGCCCTAGGCTCAGGACGAACGCGAAGCGTTTCGTTAGCATATTATTTTGGTCATCGCCCCCCAGGGTACAAGCACCGATCCTCAACTGATGGTTCTCGATCCAGGGTACCCTAGGGGCCCGCTTTTGGAGAAAATAAGAAAGGCTTCGCTTTCTAACTGAGCCTAGAGCAGCGCTTATGCGCTGCCTTCTTGACCCTGGGTACTTGAAGGGATTGCACTTTCCAAGTAAATGGGCCCTGGAAGGGATTCCACGTACTTCGGGTACATGCTGGTAGTTCAGGTGTATCCACGTAGTTCGGGGCACCCGCTGGTGGTTTGAGTATATCCATGTGCTTTGGGTACCCGCTGGTGGCTCGGGTGTATCCACGTAGTTCGGGTACCCGCTGGTAGTTCGTGTATCCAAGTAGTTCGGGGTACCCGCTGGTGGTTCGGGTGTATCCACGTAGTTCGGGGTAACCGCTAGTGGTTCGGGTGTATCCACGTAGTTCGGGGTACCTGCTGGTGGTTCGGGTGTATCCACGTAGTTCGGGATACCCGCTAGTGGTTCGGGTGTAAACCTTGTCTGGATCAATTTGAATGCCAAACAAAGTTTCGTTTTCTTGTACAAATTTTTTCTTTTCTTCTACCGTTCTTATTCCAGCAGGCCATTTGCTAGATTCTATTTTTAATTTTCCAAATTGCGCCATGTACCCAGCAAACAACATGGAGTTCTATATTCCAAAACATGAAACAGTTTTAAAACAACGTAGCCGACAGAACGTGCATAATCTACTTCTGTACTTGTGCACACTGTTACAAAGGCACGATCTAAAGTGAACAACTGGCAGGATTCACGTAGCCAGGAGGAACGCTAACTAGCCTGTTCTTATATAAAGAAGTAATTAAAGCTCAAGTTTATGCTCTTGTTTCATTTTTGGGCGAAACGAACATTTGGGCGAAACAAACTTTTGGACGAAACGAACTTTGGGCAAAACGGACCTGGTTTAATCTATCTTTGAAATTTTTTAAATTAAAATTTCCATCTTAACAATGTGCGTCTAATTTTAGTAGAAGGGAAAAAGGAATTGCTAGCCGGAAGATACAGCAAAAAGTATGAGGCTGAGTTGCAGGTAAATAGTCTTTAAAATATTTTGACTCCCTCAATTTTGTAAAGGTCTAAATGTGAAAAAAGTAGCTTCGGTCATAGTAACAATCATTCTGTTTTTAAAGGTGTATCTCTGAGCTTAGTACACATATTGAGAAGCGGTTCTTTTGCAAACAAAAACAGAAATATAATCTTCAAGTTTCGTTATTCGCTTATTGGAAATCAGAGTTAGTGCTGTAAGCAACAAACATCCACAGTTGCGAATCTTTTTCAGACTTTTGCGGCTAAAAAAGGAATTTATGTTACAGCTTTAGGCTCATTAAAATTCTGTTAAAATAAGCTTGTAGACTAGATTATATGGAACACTATGGTAGTTTAAAGACATTACCAAACTCGAAATGTGAATGGGAAATTAATCTCAAAGATATTGAGTTTTTAGATTCAGCCAAGCGTTACGAAGCTAGTTTTTGAATTCAATACCTCGAGATACTTTTGGTTATTTTTTGATATGCTAATAGGCAATCCAGAGTATTAGCTAGGCTCGCAAAATCTACGGGTAAAAATCTTTTGCCGACCAACTGGTAACTGACTCACCGAGCAACTGGTAAAATTCTCTTAATGTTAAAACCACAATTTAGCGGCCTTCATTTCATTAGATGATATATCTCAGTAATGAGTTTTATAAAGCCAAACTATGCAACTAAAAAACGATATTCAGCATTACAAAAATAAATCCTAGAGAAAAGGATCGATAAAATAAAACAAAATGAACCCGCTAAAAAAATGGTGCAAATTTAAATATTTAAGAAGAATTTTACCAGCTTTCACCAGTGATATGCACTGGACGGGATCCCATCCTGTACACATTACTAGTTTTTGCCGAATTCTTAAAATATTGGATTTGAAAAAACAGCGCGACAAAAAATGAAGACCACCGGCCGACCAAACAAAGAAAATAAACTTTTTTCGACAAGAATTTTGCCATTTTTCGGATTTTTGCGCTGCGGAAATTTACCGGTGAATTACTGCGGTAAATTATTCTTTCATAACCCAAGCATTTACACAAAAAATGAAGACATTGTACTTTACTGTTTGCGAAAAACTGCTCTTCAAAATGTGGACAGAGCTCCGAATTTTCAACTTTTACGCAATGATTGTTACTACGGCCTTGAGATACAAAAAAGAAAGCTATTTTTCTTGTTATTGCTTTCACAATATAATTTTTTTAATAACAGGGGAAAAGCCATATGTACTAAACTATGCGTTTTGTGCAGAATTTCAAGCTCAGCACGATGGCTGAAAAAAAATTCTGAAACAGAGGGATTCGAACCGGTAAAATAACCTCTGAAGTTGTGTCACGAACTTCTTCAACTTCGTTATGCAACTTTCAGCAAATCCTCAGTTCCGACACCGGATTCGTGCTTAGCGTAGTCGATTCACCTTTAAAACTGCTCTTAAAATGTTCAAGTCACTGTCAAATTTGAAATTCCGCTCAAGACAAAAAACATTTGATGTCAAAAAGGGTGAAACGAAATTTCGCAACAAAATCTCGTAATTTTGCAGCAAATTTCTGTTTTTCTGTTGCTTTTTTCAACTAAATTTTCTGAACATTTTTAAAAAGTAATAACACTGTCGTGCAGTCTCGCGATTCTAATTTCTGACAAGGTATAGATCACTGGAAGATATCTGAAAAATATATCCCGAAAAAATAAAAGTATGAAGCATATAAAAAATAATTTGGGGTACTTATGATGTTTGAGGCCGACCGTCATTTTTTTGAATTTTTCTTTCATTTGAGACTAGAGATATTATTAATAACATACCATTATTGATAATATCTCCAGTCTCAAATGAAAAAAAATCAAAAAAATTAAAAATAACATATCATTATTAATAATATCTCCAGTCTCAAATAAAAGAAAAAATAAAAAAATGACGGTCGGCCCAAACACAGCATACCGTATTTCCTCTAATAGAAGGACATGTCCTTCTATTTTTCAACCCCCCTCGGAGGGTGTCCTTCTATTAGAGCATGTCCTTCAAATAGAGCATGTCCTTCTATTTTTCAACCGAAATTTACTTTTGAAAAAGCTTTATTTACAAAAAATTGTAACACAAATTTAACATTCCACAGAAAGATCACTTTCGTATTCTGCGTTGTTCTCTGTACTTTTTATCTTGTTTGGTGTACATGCTTGGTTAAGATATGTTTTTAATTGTTCTTGGGACGACTGAGAACTTAAGCTGTGAATCATGTGAGAGTTGTTGCCGTTGACACTCATTTGAGCTCCCTCACTTGAACCCGCCTCATTTGGGCCCCGTAGGTAAATATTGGATTTTTATTGATCCATCTAGTTGGATTAATTCGATTGGTTGTATCAGACCGATTCATTTCACTTTGCACATCAAACACAAAAATTCAAGTTTTATGTTATTTTGGCTCCCTAGCTTCGAAGTCTTGCAAAAGTATGACAGCTGACACTTTTAAGTTGTATCAAAAACTGCATCATGGTTTTTCGTAACTGCCCTATGTGTCAGCCCTATAATTTTTGTTGGCCTTCAAAGTTAGGGAGCAAAATGAAAAGGAACTTCCTTTGTAGGCTTAGGCTTAACAGTATATATGCTTCTATTAAAGCATGTCCTTCTATTAGAGCATGTCCTTCTATTAGAGCATGTCCTTCTATTTTCAACCCCCTCGGAGGTGTCCTTCTATTAGAGCATGTCCTTCAAATAGAGCATGTCCTTCTATTTTTCAACCCCCTCGGAGGTGTCCTTCTATTAGAGCATGTCCTTCAAATAGAGCATGTCCTTCTATTTTTCAACCCCCTCGGAGGGTGTCCTTCTATTAGAGCATGTCCTTCAAATAGAGCATGTCCTTCTATTTTTCAACCCCCCTCGGAGGGTGTCCTTCTATTAGAGCATGTCCTTCAAATAGAGCATGTCCTTCTATTTTCAACCCCCTCGGAGGTGTCCTTCTATTAGAGCATGTCCTTCAAATAGAGCATGTCCTTCTATTTTTCAACCCCCTCGGAGGTGTCCTTCTATTAGAGCATGTCCTTCAAATAGAGCATGTCCTTCTATTTTCAACCCTCGGAGGGTGTCCTTCTATTAGAGCATGTCCTTCAAATAGAGCATGTCCTTCTATTTTCAACCCCCTCGGAGGGTGTCCTTCTATTAGAGCATGTCCTTCAAATAGAGCATGTCCTTCTATTAGAGGAAATACGGTAAGTACCTAATTTGGTTCATACTTATATCTTTTTTGCACTTTTTTGCAATCTTGCACTGATATATACCCTGTCAGAAACTAGAATCGAAGGGCTGCATGTCATCACAAATTACGAGAATTTGCTGCAAAAATCTGTTTCACCCGTTCAAAAAACTTGAAATTGAATGTTTATTGTCTTGGGCGGAATTTGAAATTTGACAGCGACTTGAATATTTCAAAAGCAGTTTTTTGAGGTAAATCGACTACGCTGAGCACGAATCTGGTGTCGGAATGAAGGATTTGCTAGAAGATTAAGAGAGTTGAAGAAGTTTGTAATACAACTGCAGAAGTTGTTTTGTTCGTCCGAATCCCTCCTGTTTCTGAAATTTTTTCAGCCATCATGTTCAGCGTGAAGTTCTGCACAGAACGCATAGTTAAGTACATTCGGCTTTTCCCGCGTTAAGAAATAAAATATTAGTTGGGGTACGAATAACTGAAAATACCGTATTCTCTCTATTAGTTGCACATGTGGGATTATTTTTCAATCGACCTCAAGGGTGTGGGATTATTAGAGAGTGTGGGTTTATTAGAGAGTGTGGGATTATTTCTCAATCATCTCTTGCTCCTAGAAATCATGAAACAAACAAATCAGACCAAATATTATTTATCCTCTTCAAAACAACACATCACAACTAAAACAAATCCCCATTCTCAATAACTTCATCCTCTGCGCTCAGGTAGCCGTTAGCGAAGTCTTCTTCCATATCTTCTTCTTCTGACTGCTCTGGCGCATTTTCTTTGGCCCGCTCTTCTTTCAGCATTTCCAAGCCTTCTGGGATAGGGCCGTGCGCCTTGAAGCAGTGGATGAAATCATCTTCGCTTCCATCGCTAGCATTAGTGAGACCACATACTAAAAAAATTATGAGCTTGTAAAGCTAAAATGGATTTACCCTTGAACGAATTGATGATCATATTCTTTGATAGAGTTTCCCAAGCGCGAACAATCCAGTCCAAGTACACTTTCATAGAAGGAGCCCTCGGATTGCCGCCAGTCGTGAAGGTCATTCGATCGCCGTTGCTGATCCAAGTCTCATAGTAGCTTCTGATGTGGGCCTTGAATGGAGCATTCCAGCAGACATCCGGAACCTAATGAAGTAGTATTAAATGAATCTAAGAGCGTGTAACAAACTTCACCTGAATAAACTTCGTACAACCACCGGGGATGACAGCTGTGTGGATATCGAGATCACGCAGAACTTTTTTCGTCGCTTCGCTGGTGTGACATCTGAAAGCATCCCAAACGAGCAGTCTTTTTTCGAACATCGGCTGGCCCATTACGCGATTGAGGAATTCGGCAGTACGAGAATCGTCCATCCAGATCTTGCCCACCCACACAAGAAACAACTGCTGACCATACTGTTTGATGATGTTTTTGTCGGGACGCACTCGTGGAAGCAGCACCATTGGTTTTAACTTCTTGCCATCGCTTCTCGCTGTCAGCATCACAGTGATCCTAGCCTTGTCGTGCCCTGTTGTAAGGATTGGAACCTAAAAATAGTTTCAATAACGGCCAACAATTGTAAAGCCTACCTCTTTAACTCCACGCTCTTCAACAGTCTTCCCACCGCTCGCATCAAGCCAAACCGCGGTCTCATCGCAGGCGTAGATGTGATCATATTCGTGTGATTTCATTCCTCCCTTATCTTGGCCACGTACTTGATGAACTGGACAATTTTTGAAGAGTATTCGAGAGGCGGTTTCTGACAGACGGTAGTCCCTCGGCGTGAAGCAAAGTTGTGCCTCTTCATGAACTTCTGTAGCCATCCTTCACTAGCCTTAATTGATCAAAAAATTTTTAATCATTCAAATAAATAAATAATGCTTCAACTTTACCCTGAACTCCTGGTCGAAATGCTCGAACTCCTTCTTCGCCTGGCGCTGGATCATCCGTCGGGAAACCTTCTTCTTGGCGCACCTATTCCTCCGGACCCACTTTGCCAGCTCCTTGTCAAGATGCTCGTGCTTCACAGATCTTCCTCCGCCTGATAGATGCTTAGCGTGTTTGGAAGTTGACCTAAAAGGAAGAGGATAATGCATTTACTTAAGAGTTTTTAGAGCCTAACGCTTGCTTGCGGATCTCCTCTTCCTTATCCATCCAGTTGTAGACGAGCCTGCGATTGATTCCATAGTGCTTACTGGCTAAGTTCTTTGATCCCGCGAGAGCCGATTGGATCACCTTGAGCTTGAACTCCGCGCTGTAGCTCTTGTGCTTCCGAGATGGACTGTCACTCTCTTCATCTGAACTTTCTTCATGGACGCTTGACATCTGAGAGAGCTGAATGTTTTGGATAAAAATAGCGAGGCAACTATTTTTAATGTTATTACAATTGGCGCAGTCGACCGAATTCTAACCTGCATGGGCAAAGCCCAATAGATTGACAGAACACCAAGAATTCAGATTTTGAACTCGATTTTTTTCTACTGTGTGATTTTTAAAGACTGTGGGATTATTAGAGACTGTGGGTTTATTAGAGAGTGTGGGATTATTTTTCAATCAACCTCAAGGGTGTGGGATTATTAGAGAGTGTGGGTTTATCAGAGAGTGTGGAACTAATAGAGAGAATACGGTAACCCACATTTTATAATAAAAATCATCACGCTTGCCTTAAACTAACGGGTGGTCCAAAAGTTCGGAACGGGCTTTTGAGCTCGTTATTAAAGGTAAAAAAATTTATAAGAAAATTTCAAAGCGCAGGTTTGATAGCTCTGTTCATCCTCTTTCTAATAGTATATAAAATTTTGTTGAAATATTTTAAAAAAAGTCGTTATTGGCTCCATACGCATGTGAGGTCATTTTAAGATGTTGACAGGCATTTTCATAGCCGGTTGAAATTTTAATTATAAATTAAGGGTTACAGCAATATCTTAGCCCTATATTGTAGCGCAGTTCAAGAACTACAAAACCATTTTCACAGAATAATCTTTTCTAAAATATTTTAATAAAATTTTAAATACTGTTGGAAAGAGGATGAACAGAGCTACAAAAGCTGCGCTTTGAAATTTTCTTATACAATTTTTTTTTACCTTTAATAACGAGCTCAAAAGACCATTCCAAACTTTCGGACCACCCGTTAATTCACCTCAATTTAAAATATTCAGCCAAACGCAAAGTTGGAAGACTTTGAAATTATACGTGCTCTTGGCAAAGGTGCTTCTGGAGTGGTGGAAATGGTTAAGCACAAGAAGACCAAAAAAGTATTTGCTATGAAAACAATTGATATCTCTGATGAAGATAACTGGAATTTGTTTGAATTAGAAATACGAGCTAATCAAGGAGCTACTTCTCCGTTTATAGTCAAAATGCATTACTTTTTCTGGGTAAATTTTTAGTCGATGATTTATTTGAAAAATACTACTCCATTTAGGATCAACCAGAAGAAAAACCCAAGTGGGCCATTTATTTTAATTCAAAAAATATGTTTATCGTACCACTTCGATACAGAGCCACCTAAAAACAGATACTTCCTCTCCCAATGGTCTTGTCCATAGTCGAGGATGTTGGCTCTATATGTGTTGGGGTGCAGTGTTTGGACTTTCAGGAAATGGTCGTACTCGTACTTCGTACAACAAAAATTCAAAGCTCGTATATCGTACTCGTACCTCGTACCAAAAAAAAAAATTTGCTCTTACTTCGTACTCGTACTTCGTACTACAAACATTTTCTGCTCGTACTTCGTACTCGTACTACAAAAATAATGACTTTCACTTCTTACTTCTTTCCATAGTCTTAAAATTTCAGTAGTTTTTAGTTCTACTTCATTTTTGCTCGTTATTTTGAAAATTTATGAATTTTAAAAGAAAAATATTAGTTATTAAGTACTCAGCATTATTTATTAATGTGTTTAAAAAAGAACGCCTGAGTTATTTGAAAAAATGGTTGGCATAAGCATAGTGGTAGACGAGACGATGGATCTGCTCGTAGGAGATGAAAAAGATAGGGCCAGAGCAGAGGTCCGACAATATCTGAGAGAACTCGCGACGGACTTTAAAAACAAAGACCTCTTGTAGTCTATCAAACCTCGTTTTTTGCTATTTTTCAACAATATATACTTTTTTGATAATTTCAAAATAAACATTTCACAAAACGGAATTTCACTAAGTGAAAAATTGTCAGTTAATCTATTAATACTTGTATTTTGACGCTGTTCGTACTCGTACCTCCAAATTTTTTTCTCGTACTTCGTACGACTGGAATTTCTTCTCGTACTTCGTACTCGTAGTACGAGTACGAGTACGTGTACGAGTACGAAGTACGAGTACGAGGTCCAAACACTGATTGTCGAGCGACAAAATATGAAATAAATATTTTGCTGACTATATTTTGTCGTACGACAAAACATACTTTTTCATGTATATTAACTGGTTGCCATGATGAGCGGAGATCAATCTGATTTTATTTTTGTTGACTTTAGTGAAAAAAATTGCCGATATGACGGCTTTAATGGGTTGAAGAAAAAATAAGCCTTCCAAAGTGATTTTTTTTTAAATTTTTTTGTGTATTGTTTTACCTGTGCGTGGGAGCTTTTGTGGCCCTATCCCCTCAATGGGTACCGATTTTCGAGCTCGGTACCCGTGTGGTGTTTTCGCTATATTTTTGCCTGAAATTCAGCAGAATCGATACAAATTCGATGACCTCTTTCACTTCAATAATCTGCTTACAGACCATTTTTCTTTTTCTGAGTAAGGATATCCTAACATTCACGATAAAAAAAGAAATTTTTCTGCAAAAATTTAGCAAAAAACAAGCTCAAAAGTTGGTACCCATTGAGGAATAGTGCCGACTTTGTAAAAAATCTAAGTCGCGAGCTTTTCAATCAAATCTGTGTAATTTTGGGACAACCTGTAAGTTTTTTTATAGTGGCTCGATCTCTGCTTTTTTCTGAGATGTGGGGGAACAAGATTGGGCCATTTCAAACTGTGCAAATTATAAATTGGGCTAAGATTTTAAATGATATAGCAGCAAAAAAGTCGACAACAAATTGGTTCCATTTATAACCGGCCCAGTTTAAATTGGCCTAATTTAATTTCGGCCCAATTTTAAATTTTGATCAATTCGAAGTGGGCAGTGTGCATTAGCCCATTTTGAATTGGCTTAGTTTGAAATGGGTCCAATCTTCTCCTCCCCGAATGTGTATGTTTGTGGGTATCTCAATTATATTTTTAACCTACTTTAAAGGAGAACATAGGTCTCTATTTTCAATAGAACAGGGAGGGGAGCGGCCACTTGATGTGGATAAATTCTTGTCCAAAAAAAATTTAACACACAGCAACACATATAGAGCCAATGCTTTATTTTCAGAAAATATGATGTAAAAAGACTCAAACAAGTGTAGGAAACTGTTTTTAATTTTTTTTAGAAACTTCTTTAAAAGGTTGCGCGAGAGAGTTTGGCCGACAGCCCCTACAAAAAATGGCTATCTAGTACTCCAGCTGGTGTCTGGGGGTGATTTTGACAGCTTTGTGAATAAATTTGAGCATTTGTCAGAAAACGAAATACGCTTTTATGCTGCAAACATGGTGATGGCTGTCCAGTATCTGCACTCTAGAAATATGGTGCACAGAGACTTAAAACCAGCCAACTTTCTATTTGGAGACAACGGATATTTACTGGTCAGTAAAATCGAAAACTTATTCTTTTGAAAAATATTAAATTGGATTCGTTAATTTTGATCGTATGTCTATAGGGACATCCGGGAATATTGTCAGTAACTGACTAAAAAAACTTTGAATTTCAAAGAGCATTTAACAAATCTACAGAACACTTTTTACATTCGCCAAATTTATTTTTCAAATTGGAGCAAAACTTTTAGGATTGGAGCAAAACTTTTTAAAGCATCATCACTTTCAAAAAAAAAAAACGCCAAGAATTTCAGAATTTTATAGTCGCTTCTATTTAGACGATGCTCACAAATTTTTCAGTGTTATTATTCATGCTCTTTGTCAATGAGAGTCGTTGTAAAGGCGGGTACCAGGGGTGGTATTCAGGTGGGTTAGTGGAGTTTCGGTTCAAAAATTACTCGCGATGCTACTCGAGCAGTAAATTTTTTATCCGAGTAGAGTTCTACTCGCTTTACTCAAATTCTACATGCTTAACTTGAGTTCCAACTCGAGTTCTACTCGCAAGTTTTACGAGTAAAGTGGACTGCTTTTTGAATTCGGTTGAGTTGTACTCGCCCAACTCGAATTAGTTAACTCGCCGATTAGCGAAGTTAACAAATAAGAAAATGGATAAAACTCAGAAGTAGAACTCTACTCGAGTCAAAACTCACTGAGTTTGCTCGTAAAACTCG
The DNA here is from genome assembly GCA_029231635.1 of Ditylenchus weischeri. NCBI lineage: Eukaryota > Metazoa > Nematoda > Chromadorea > Rhabditida > Anguinidae > Ditylenchus > Ditylenchus weischeri. Next base: position 56,790 of record JAMRYI010000857.1, read on the forward strand.
CGAGTAGAGCTCGAGTTGGGGGAGTAGAACTTAACCTAATGCTAAAATAGTCGAGTTTACTTATAAAACTTGGAGTAGAACTTGAATTGGGTGAGTAGAACTCGAGTTTAGCAGGTAGAACTCAAGTCGGGCAAGTGAAACTTGAGTAAAGCGAGTAAAACTCAACTCTACTCGGATCAAAAATTACTCACTGCTCGAGTAGGATTGCGAGTAACTTTTGATCTACTGACTCTACTCACCGACAAGAGTACCACTCCAGATCAATTTAAAGAAGAACTATTTTTAAATACAACTTTTTTGAGTACCCAACCATCTATAAATAGTGTCATAACTGTCAAAATAGTAGGTAGTTGATTCGAAATCAACTAGAATCTTTCGCGCAGGCTCAAATCCTGAATGTCTACATCCATTAAAAAGGGCATGCTCGTATTTTGAAGGAGTTTTTTGAAAAGCTGCTACCAGATCAATTCAAACAATAATTAAATTGACAACATATTGTAAAGGCACGTTCACAATGAGTGTCAACTCCAAGTGTCGACCTAAGCATTCTTTCAATGCGGGGAGGACTATATATTTCTCTCCCTTAAAAATTTTCTGTTAACACATTCAAAATAAGCTATTGATAAGCTGCATCTAATTAGGAAATCTCAGTTAAAAAAATGCTTGTGTCGAAATTCAGGCTTACACTCGACTGAGTGTGGGCCTTTTTACTTATCGTAAAATTGTAAAAAATCTTTTGAAAAAGGTGTAATTTGGTTCTTTTAAATTTTTATTCTTGATAGCTTTTTCATTTGCAAGCATAGCGACTAGAAGCCCCAGGCAAGGGGCATTCTTATGATTATAAAAGAAGATGCTGCACTTTTCAAATTTTCACTCAATTGTGAGTGCAAACACTGGTTAAATAAAGCAAATTTTAGTTGGCAGATTTCGGTCTTGCTCGTCAACTGAGTAAATCATGTAAATCATTGACTCTATGCGGCACAATTGTTTATGTAGCTCCAGAGATGATAGAGGCGGCTTACGAAACGGTTACTATACATAGTAGTTCTAAAAAAATATTTTTTAAAGTTTAGGATCACATCGGCTATACACAAGCAGTAGGTAGGCAACACTTTCTGAAAGCAGTTTTCTCCACTAGTGATTCATTCTTTTTTATTCGCGTTATTCCCATTAGGCATATAGAATCATTATTACCGTGTCTACAAACCGTTGAACGGTTTTTGCAGTCAGAAAATAAGTTGAACTGAGTAGTACTGGGGCCAAGTTTCCCCCGCTCTTTTGCCCCATACCTATTGCACAGTGTTGAAGATAAGCTCATAGGTATAGGAGGGTGTTAAGCCCCGCCCCTTTTTTCGCCTCATAGGCATGGGGCACTTCTCTAAGCAAATGAAAGTTTACTTTTTGACGTTCACTAAACCACCTAAAATACCAAATCACACTGAATCACTCTAAACAACAGTAGTCTAGTACCCCCTTTTTGGGCGGGTAGCTGGAGAAGTGGAAAGAGAAATATTGATATTTTAAAAATTTTCAAATGTATCCACTCATCGACTCCGGCGCCTCGTTTAAACATTTTTTTATTCTCTTGCGGAATCAGGTACTTGTTTCAAATCTCTTTTCATTCTTCATAAGATTCAGGTATTCAAATTATATATTTGTTGATTCATAAATATTACTAAGGATTTTTTATTGTAACTGGTGACAAATAAGTTCGGAACGGAATTTTGTGCTGATTTTTAGTAATGACATCTTTTTCGAAAAAATATTCCAAACATATGGTTTTGTAGCTCTTTCCATCCTCTTTCGAATGATATATTCACTTTCTCTTAGCGTTGCATATTTCCTGCAAAAGTTGAAGAAAGAAGGAAGGGGGGTGGAAAATAATTTATGTAGAGCATTTTCCGTTTTAATTTTGGATGTAATCATAACAAATTAGCAACTAAATTTATTTGATAAAAAAAAATCCAAATATACAGTCTTGTAGCATTTTCATTCCAATATAGAGTGGTATATAATTTTATTTTTCTATTCAATAAAATGGCCTCCCTGTGCCTCAGTGCATTTACGGAGTCTTTTCGGGAACGCGTCAATGGCATTTTGAATCATTTTTGAGGAACGTCATCCAACTCTCGCACTAAAAAAGCTTTCAATGAAGCAATGAAGCAATGCAGTTGTGTGGCTGGGAACAGGCCCTGGATTCGAGGTAAGGCCAGGGGAAAGAAGTCCATGACGTTGAGGTCAGGAGAATTGGGAGGCCATTCACCAGTTGGACGAGTCCAGTGGGGGTCCACTGTGATTGAATGTTGAGCAGCCGGGATATCTTCATCACACCACGTCCTTCTTGGTAAAGCCGCACTATTCCTGCTCGTAAATCACTCATTTTCAATTCACAGAATAAACCAGTTGAAAATCAAATTCTTTTCAAGATTAAAATGAAAGTAAATTCTTTTCCACCCCCTCCTTCCTTAAAAAAATTCTTATTTAAATGAATTATTATTTAATTGAATTTGACGAAGAAAGAGCAGAGCTTTCTGATAAATTATTTCGAATTTTCGGGAAGGGCAAGCAACTGGTGAAAAACGACATAATATGCCAAATTTTACCCACCAAAAAATGACCATTTTACAAAAAAGACATTTTTCTCAAAATTTTGCTATTGTTTCAGAGAATTTTTTTTCTGCAATATAAAAGAGCGTCTTTTCCGGCATTGGATGACATATCACGTGCTACATATGCTTTTAATAATTGCTGTGAAATAGACAAAAACATTAAGAGACTAAATTTTGCCACTCTGTCCTTACCAGCGAGCAGTGATCCCTGAAAGTTGGACCTTTTCCGTCACTTAATCCGTAAAACCCTGCCCAAAACAGCTTTCTTTACACGATAGGCATAAAAAAATGGGGTCAGAAATCAAGATAACAAGATTCCCTTATACCTTATCCAAAATTACAAAAAATCGCTTTTAACGATGTCATTATTTCAAAGCTTCGAAAAATATGTTTCGAAAACCCCGCAGCGAAGAGCAAGGGCATTTTGTGGCCTACCGTATTTTCTCTAGTAAAAGCCCTCCCCAAAATCCGTGATTTCCTTTATTTATTCTTCGAGTTTTTACCTACTTTTTTCAATCGACTCTTGCTTGTAAAACGTACCGTAATGCAGACCAGATTCTCAGCTACGTTGCGGCAAATAACATGCTTGGGAGTCGAAACGAAAACGTGTGACAAGATCGAAGAATAATTTCAAAAGATTCCGGATTTTGGATTTTATTAGAGAAAATACGGTACTTTGACATGTTTCCGAGTCTCCAGAATCTACTTTTTTGTCTATGGGCTTAAAATATTTGGATTCTATGTAGAAATTTTTACAGGATAGGCCTTTTAAAATATACCAATTGAGATTTGCAGTTCTCAGACATCCTTTGTAAGTAAACTTTTAGATTGGTGGTCTGTCGGAGTAATTTTGTTTGAACTTTTTACTGGAAAGTTACCTTTCGATGGCAGTAATCAGCGAGAGATTTTTGCAAATATTCTTATCGAAAAGGTTATCAAAATTCAAATACTAAAAAAACGTACACTGTAATACATTTTAGAGAAGAATTCCAAAATCACTGTCTATAGAAGCAAGATCTTTTTTGAAACAGCTGTTAACACGAGACCCAGCTCAAAGACTAAGCTATATAAATAATATAAAAAAACACCCGTTTTTTAAAGATTTGAACTGGCAAAATCTTAACAATCAAAAAGTAAGTAATGATATAACACGCCTCCAAATAAACTTTTCTGTTTTTATCTAATTTTCGGGGGGTTAAGCATGTTTTGTCCCGTTGACTTTTACTCAGAATGACCACCCACTTATTCTGACTCAGAATGAGACCTGCCGAATTAACTGCAGTACTTCTCGTATATTACTCGAGAAATCCTACAATTAATTCGGTCATTCTGGGTCAGAATGAGTGGATGGTCGTTCTGGGTCATTTTGAAAAAAAAGTCAACGGGACAAAACATGATTTTCTCCTCACAAGTCAGCCAAAAACAAAAAGTTTATTTGGAGGCGTATTATACATATAATAAATATAATAATTGTATAATAAACTAGAAGAAAATACGCCTTACAGTGCCTCTTTTTTGACATAGATGGCGCAGTTATATGCTTTTTTTAATTGAAAGAATCCCGAAATTTTAATAAGTTCAAAGTTTGTACGCGTTGGTTATCTTAAAAACGTTCTGTAGATGTGCCAAAAAATTAACTGAACACACGCAGACGGCGCCTTACTTCTATTACCGTTAGGGCTAAAATATAACTTATGTTTTTACTATAGCTCGTCCGCTCAAGCTCGGGCTTTAACAAGAAGAGCGAGAAAAAGCGCTGCGCAATGTCGCAGTTCGTTGGGTGTTAAAAGTGCGTTGGAAAAAAAATAGCGTTGAATTCCTCCTAAAACTCGTTTGATCTATCTTTAATCATGAGAGGAGAGTACGCTTCGCTGTCGCCGATGATAAGCAAAAAACAAGCCGACAGGTCAAGATCAATTAATAGCGATTAATGCCGGCTTTATCGTCGCCAATCAATACTATGCCGGTTTTCTCACTGGCATACCAACGCACTTCCCTTGCATACTTAACAACTCCACCTGCCATGTTTACCCACCTACCTGGCAGACTTACCCACCCATCTGGCATACCTACGCACTCCCCTTGCATACTTACCAACACTCATAGCATGCCTACCCACCTATCTGGCAGAAATACCCACTCTCCTGGCAAACATACCTACCCACCTGGCATGCCCATATATCTGGCACACCTACTCACCCAACTATCATACCTACCCATAAACCTGGCATATCTATCCACTCCCCTGGCATGCCTACCCACCCAACCGGCATACCTACTCACCCACCCAGCGTACTTACCTGGCATAAAAAACGTTACTTAACCTCATAGCCCAAATACTGTATAAAAAAATATATATTTTATTTGAAAATTTAAATTTAGATACAAGCACCGTATAAACCTGTATTTGATAAAGACGATAAATTAACAAGTCATCAACAAAATAATGAAACTGGAAAATTAGTGCCTAACAAAAAGGGCCGCAATAAAGAAATGTAAGAAAATTTTAAAATTTATTATCAATTATTAAAAGCAGCATTATTTAGGAATAACAGATATAAATCAGCCAACAACCATTTTATTAGTAATGGCAAATTTAAATCAGCAAAAAATTTTTTTGAATAATATTGAAAAATAGATGTTAGAGAATATTAGTAATACTATTTTTAGCAGTGCTTAAGCCTACACCTTGTTTAGCTGATTTTTTATTATTTTTTAACCTATATTGCAATTTTAATATGCTAAAAACTAGGTAGTTAATGACTGGGTAACTTTTTGAGCCAGTTATTTTATTACCACTATTTTTGTCTATCGTATAGTCATAATTTTAGGATAGTGAGAAAAAATTGATGTGATAAAAATTATTTCTCTTTTTAATGAACTATTGTTTGTCGCCTAATGACTAGAAAAATAAAGAGCACAACCCGGACAACTCGTTAAAGAAAATGCCGGCAATCATACTGTTCTCCGTCACAGTGATGCTCTAGATGATTTCCTTCAGGAGGTGCGTCAAAAGAAGCAGTCGCAAATCACCAACTTCTTCTCGTATGATTGTTAAAGCGCAGTTTTCTTATGTTAAATTGTTATGGGAGTTCAAATAAATAGTGCTTTTGGTTTAATAAACGGATTTTAATCGCTTAATGTTGTAGAGTAGAATTTTCATCGAAATGTACATGTAAATCTGTATTTTTAGTAATAGTTGTGTGTTTCCTAAGTTGTCACTCGATAATCCGTTCACCAACGCATTGTTCAACCAAACGCATTGTTCAAATCCATCACAAACGCATTGTTCACCCATTCAACTGATGCTGTGCTCGCTGGAATAGACAAGATGAGAGCAAGTGATGGATAAATCTAAGTATCGTATATAAATGTTCCTCTAAATGAAGAGAGACTCATTTACCTTAATGCGAGCTTCCCAAAACAATCCAGCTTCAGTGTCCATTTCGATATTCTCGTTTTCAACCTCTTCAAAAAAATTTTGGACTTGAATTTTGAATGTTCTCACTGGAAACACCAGGCTTTCTGATAGAAACAGTACCAAATCCGAATGGGTAGTCAACGTCTGTTTGCTCTTGTTGGTATACACTGCTTTGTTTTGGATGAAATTTTCGAAGCATTGTTTTCATATGCCTTCATTTTTGTCGCAGATTATATCAAGTCTCATGGTTAGGGGGTTCAAAAAAGCAGATACTAAGAAAATAGAGTCATATTCACCCTCGCCAGATTTGATTGCGAAGACTGAAAATAGAGCGGCGGATGCAGCGGCGGATGCAGCGGCGGGGACTGAAAATAGAGCGGCGGCAGCGGCGGGGACTGAAAATAGAGCGGTGGCGGCAGCGGCGGAGACTAAAAATAGAGCGGCAACGACGGCTGAAAAAGCAGCGGCGAGCGGCGCCGCTCGTCCAAGTATGGTGTTGAGACATGGCTTTTTGAAACCAATGACAAAAACCAAGTTTTCTTCATTTTTCATAAGATTTTTTTCTGTTTTTTAAAAAGGCAATATCTCAACACTCTTACATTCATAAATATTTTTGTAAAATTAGCTTTGTAGCACTTGACCTACGCTACAACACAGTGCTAACATGTTGTAGACTTTTTTGATAGTTTTGTCAAAAACAAATAATAGTCTTAGCAAAGAATGCTTCACAGGATTAGGGTCAAAATTTTCCAGAATATTTGCTCCATTCAGTACAGTTTGGGTTCCCTATCAAACATTGCTGCCCATCCTGGTGTTTTGAGATTTTTCAAAAATCAATAAGTTATGGTTTTATTAATTGCACAAAAAAACAAGAAACTAGCATAATACAAAAATAAAATACTAGGTGTATGAAGAAGTTCTGCCTTTTTAAAACAGGGGGTTGGCCAGTTAGCAACGGTTTTCTTATTAAAATTTTTGATACTTTTTTGAATAAAAGTGATTTCTTACATGAAATTCTTTTTCTGAGGCCACCCAGTAGCTAAAATTTGACAGAAATCCGAATCACAATACAGAATTTCAAGATGATGCTCGGTTGTTGGGATATGGCCTAATGTTGGAAAGTCGAAATTTGAAATAATAAGCATCCAACTTCATGCCATACAGTCAAGCCTGGTTTTAGACTAAAAAGTATCTTCCGTTTGGTTCCGACATCTTTAGCTCAATTTTCGAGTCTTTGCTAAATGTGATTCGCCAGTCTAGTCGAAATAGTTTTGATTTTGCCATTCGTTTTTTCAAAATCTTTAAATTTCGCCAAAAAGACTCAGGACGTCGGTTATCCGGCACCCCTTTTTGAAAATCAGGTACCGCATAACCTTTATGACGAAATTTAAAAATTTTGGAAAAACGACCGGCAAAAACAGAATCCTTGCGATATTTCGACTAGACTGGCGAATCACATTTAAAGACTTCGAAAATTGAGCTAAAAATGTCGGACCCAAGGCGGGAACGAACTTTTGGGGGTGCCGTAAAAACCAGGCTTGACTGTATGGTAGGGTTGGGTGATGGTAATTACCAGTGGTAATTACCATGGTAATTACCGGGTAATTACCGGTAATTACCATTCTATTTACCACGTATTGTGAAATTCTGGTAATTAAAAATAACACCTCTTCCTTATTTATCGTTTCTGTACATTTCTGCCTTGTTCTTTAGCTAATATGTTGGTTATTTTAAGGAAGATGAAACCAAAACCTTGGTGCTGGACTTATTTCAAACAGCAGAAGAAAAGGATACAAAAAGTAAAACTAGTCGTTGTCGGCTCATGTCTATTTTGTCAATGGAAGTGCGGCAACAAAGCAGATCGAATGAAGGAACATCTTGAGGTTAGGTTCTTCATTTTCTATTCAGCACAAGCATGTTTGTTCGATTTAGAACTGTAACAGAGTCGGCACTGAAGCGAGAAAGCAAATCAATTGTCTGCTGAAGAAGCCAGCTCGTCCAGTCCAATCCAGTGTTTGCAGGTCGAGAACAACAGGTAAAATTGGTTTCTTAACATTTTGTTTATACATGATTAAGTTGCTAGCAGAGGCTTCATGGTTGGCGGAACTGGAGTATTCTGTGTGGACAAGCGTCGTTATGCCTGGGATGTGGTCGAAAATACGGATGCGCACACCTGGTGGAAAGGATTCTTCTCGGATACACTTCTGTCGAAGGTCGTTTCGATGCTGCACATTGTGCCAATCTCAGCTGCACCTACAGAAAAAACTGGTCCCTTCGGGGTGGAATTCACACGAAGTTGCGTAACAGGTTTTTAGTAAGACAAATTTGCTTTCAGGATGAAGGTGGACACAGCCTCGCAGGTGACATTTATTAAGCACAACCTTCTTCTAGAATATGGCATCTTCTTCAAAAAGCAAGCAAAGCGAAAAACGCAACAGAAGAATCTGAGGTCGAGGAATATCCGATAGTCGAACCATTCGAAAATTATGATGAAAATGTTAGTTTTGATGTTGAATATGATGTATTTTTGAATAATTTGGATTGAATTGTTATGATTTTTCTCAAATAAAATCTTGGTGTCAAATTTTTATATTTACCATAGATTTTGGTAATTACCATGGTAATTACCTGGTAATTACCGGTAATTACCACTCGATTTTAATTACCATGGTAATTAACCAACCCTACTGTATGGCATAAAGTTGGATTTAGCATTTAGAAAATTTCAAAGCGTAGGTTTTGTAGCTCTGTTCATTCTTTTTTTGATGGTATACAAAATTTTTTGGAATATTAAAGAATAGTCATCCCTTTTAAAGAATGGTTTTTGAAAATCTTGTGGTGTATTGTGTAGAGATGGAGGCGGGACGGGACGGGACGGGACATTCCCGTCCCGACCGGTGGAGTTTCATGCGATTGTCCCGTCCCGGTATCCCGACCGAAAAAAAATTTTGACCTTTGTCCTGTCCCGGTAAAACCCGTCCCGGAAAATTTTTCGTTTCATATTTATTGTCCTGTCCCGTGGATTTTTAAAATGTGTCCTGGAACTGGCGCTAAAATTATGTTATCTAAAAACTCTATCTGTTGATGTTCTTGAACA
>JAMRYI010000862.1:0-65539 GCA_029231635.1 Ditylenchus weischeri
ATTGCTGACAGGTTTTGATCATTGTCTCCTATCACTGTACGTTAAACTCATGTTCACAGATATTCGAGTGTTCTTGATTTGTATCTGCAGGCCGTCATCCAATCAGTAGGAATTTCGAGGCGTCAACGATTGAGCGACATCTCCCCCCTGTGTCAGAATTCTCCCAGTGAGGTGTTTTTGTTTAGTTTTATCGATGTTGACGACTGTATTAACACTCAAAGGCTGCTTGTACAAATGCGAGCAATTTGTTCAGAATTTCACGGTGACCAAGATAATAGAAAAAAGTTCTCTTAAAAGTGCTCTCATCTGGATCCTTCAAGGGTTGATTGTTGGAAATCGGACACTTTAAAATTGTTTTAGTTATTTGATTGTGTTTTTGTACGAGAGCAATTTTGTGCAGCTAGAACACACACCTGGTGCAGAATTCAACGAGCTTTCAAATAAATACAAGGTTACTCGGGTAGGTGGCTGTATAACATGCAAAATATTTGCACTTTTCAAAATTTTAACTTGAGACCAACGTTAACTGGCCTAAATTTACAAAAAACATTTTTTCGTGTAAAAAGCACAGTACAACCACCTACCCGGCTATACAGCCACCTACCCGGCTATACAGCCATCAATTTTTTCTGAAGACATTCAATTATTTAGAAATTCTAGCAAAACAAATAATAATAATTATTTATTGGGAAATTTAAAGGTATTGACTTGAAAATAAAACTGTGTGAATTTATCTTTCTAACTGTCTCAAATAGCTGATATCATAATAAAAATGTTTGATATATGCAAGTAGACTTGGCAAACAAAATAAGTAAATGCACAATTGAGACTGCAAGTAATGCTGTCAAACAAAATATTAGAAATCAAATTTTGGAATGCCATTGGACAGGAAATAGTAAAGGCATGCAAATACAAAATTTGGTGAAAATGCAATCGAAAGGCTAAAAATACGCTACTTCACTACCGTATATCCTCTAAAAATGCACCTTCTATTCTAAGAAATGTGGTCCGAAAATAAAATGACAAAAATATAATTTTGAATGAGGTGGTCCGATTACTTCTTTATATAAAGCTATCCTCCCAATACAGTCAAACCTCGATAAACCGACACCCTGAACCTGATTTGCTTGGATTCGACTAAATTTTAGTCAAATGACACCCCGATGAACCGACACCCATTTAAAAAAAACCGACACTTTGAGCCAGCACGCACAAAGGAAATCACCCTCGATAAACCGACACCTCCTCAACTTCGAACTAAATATAGATATATTTAATCGAAATGTGCTTATTTTTTACTGAAATTTAGCTAAAAACAATTTGAACGTTACTATTGACTCCATAAAAACTTGTTTAAGTTTAGTCAATCAAAAAATTTAAAAAAGTGTCAATTATATATTTATTTGAAATCTGTTTTATTGAAAACCTCGGTGAACCGACACTTTGGTCTGGAATTGAACTTAAAGCCTCTTTAAACCGACACCTTAAGCGCGGTCCCCAGGGGTGTCGGTTTATCGAGATTTGACTGTATAGCTCCCCTCCTAATACACGAAAAAGCTGAAATGTGCCACGAAAAACTTAAAACTTCAATATGCTTGAGTTTTCGTGTTACCTTTTTAAAATTTTCTTAGTAACGTGTAGCCCAGAATCTTAGCTTTCCAACAAGCAACCAACTCTATTGAATAATTTGAGAAATCTAGAGATTTGGGGGTAACAACAATGAAGTAATAAAAACATAAAAGTTAGTTTGTCTAAACTCCTAAATCTCTAAATTTTTGAAATGATACAACGGAGTTTGATAGCTTATTAGAAAGCTGAGATTCTGGGCTACACGTTACACGAAAAATTTTTGAAAAATTCACACAACAATTTAGAGAAAATGTCAAATAAATGGGAATTTGCTTTTCGTGGCACATTTCAGCCTTTTCGCAAACCAAATCAGTATGAGCCGTTAGAGGTTACACGGTGACTCTAAAATTGGATTTCATTCATCGCTTAACATTGCACACATATCCTGCTGGAAAAAAGCCAATTTTATCGTTTTTAATTCCTGTGCACCAGCCCATTTCATCTTGGCCTTTGACAGCTTCCAAATATTCGCCTTAAATTGAGGAATTAACTCTTATTGTGAAAGCACTCGCTGTAAGTTTCATCCAGGCCTTTTTCACCATTTTTGTGTGAATAAAAGCTGTCTTACTTAGCAAAAAAGTTTAAATTGCAATTTTTTTATAAAAAGTCGAATAAACTAGCCTTTGACCAACGACAATTCATCCACATCACTAGCCTTGTAGTCATACAAGACTCTAACTGTACCAGCCATCACCTGATTATCTCCATTGCTGTGCTCTTTAGCTTGGTAGATAATCTGGGGGCTGTAGTTTTCATCTGTTCCGCTTTGCTGACTGCTGAAGTTGTTGTTGTTATTTTGAGTGATGTGAGCATAGTACTGATGGCTGTCCATCATCCCCTTGTCTTCCTTCAACATAGAGTTATACCTTAAAGTTTTACAAAAAATTGCGATGCAAGAGAACAGTTATGACTGTGGGCTTTTCCTCTGTCGATTCGCTGAGATCGCGTCCAGATTAGGCCAAGTGAACTGTACTCAAAAATATATGAATCGATTCTGCAAGCAAATGGCAATGGAAGTGGTGGCTGGAGCGTTGAAGAAATATTGAGAATTATTCGACTGTTATGTTTATTTAATCCTTTTTCGTGTTATTGTTATTGTTGATGTGTTGAATAAACCAAGAACTTTGTTTTGTGGGTGACACCCTTTTTGGTTTTCATTAAAAAGATGAGAGAAGTCAAAATTAGAGGTTAGTTTATGTCGATGATAGAAGAATAGGTTAGATAAGAATTGGTATGTTTTTATTTGAATTTAAGCATGTAAAACGTTTTAACTTTTTGTTATATACAGCCGAGTCTCGATATAGTGGTACTCTGATATAGTGACACCCTCGATATAGTGGCACCCTCCATATAGAGGAAACTTTCATTTTTTGTCTGCATTTTACTTATGGAAATTCTGAAGAAGTGTGTCTTCTATTCGGTTATCAAACAAGACAATGGTGTTTAAAGAAAAGTAAACTCACAGGCAGTCTTGTGAATCGAAAAATTTCGCCGGGTCGGCGGCGAAAATCGCCGTCGGGCGCCGGCGCGAGCGCCGGCGCTGTTTACAAGACTGCTCACAGGTTTCTTCCAAGCTGTTTAGTGTTATTTTCGATTGTTTTGCTTGAAATAAAATTATTGCAGTGAAAAGTCTTGCTATAGTGGCACCATTGGACTGGATTTGATGAAATGTTTTGGTATAGTGGCACTCCGATATAGTGGCAACCTCGATATAGTGGCACCTGATGGTCAGTCCCGAGGGGTGCCACTATATCGAGACTCGACTGTACCAATATAGTAGGAAAAATAGGGAGAGCAAAAAGGTTCATGGAAAAACACCCGACCGTGCAAAAATTAAGAATGAATTTTTAAATTTCAAATCCTTGGCGTTATGGTAAGACGTTTGTTAACTTTTGTGTAATTTTACAAAAAGTTACCAAACGACTACGCACCGTTTTTTATATAAGAATTTTTTAAGCCGTGAATAAGAAAAAATTTATTATTTTTAAAAGAGAATTTTAAAAGAGAAAACGTTTCCAGTGAGTAAAAATTTATTAAATTACAAATTTTCACGGTGACAGTCGACCCTCAATATAAGGGCACCTCAATATAACTTCTCATAAAATTTCAAGAAAAGATTTGGTCAAAATAAAATCTGGTCATGCGTTATACTTTTATTGGCCAACACAAGAATTGTTAGAAGGTAAAAGCACTGGCCACTACCAAGTCCTTAGATCACTACACTCGACACTCTTATTAACCTCCACTCTTATAAACTCCAGTTCTCAGAAAAGTGCGCTTCAGAGAAGTTAGTTTGATCTTGTTGGTAAGGATATGAAATTCCGAACAATGACCGTCAAAGGCGTAACCAGAAATTTTTTACGAGGGAAGGGTACCAGATTTTTTACGCCATTTTAACTACACTGTTTAAAAAAAACTGACGGGGTAGTTTCGTGCCCCACCCCTTTGGCTACGGCACTGATGATTGCTCTGATTATCGTTCGCGTTCATTAACATCAGCTCAAAGCTAGTACCCAGCGTACAGGGTGGCGCAAAAAAATTCGGAAAATTTTTGAAATTTTCTGTTTTCTTCATTTTTGTTGTACGTACGTTTAGTTAATAATTTTCGTGTGTGCTGCATCCATTTTTTGCATTGTTTGTTATTGTCGACTACTCTGTGCATTACAATTTCTTTTTTAAGGCAATGTCTGAAGTGAAGTTTACGCCTGCATTTATTAACAAGAATCATTGGCCGCCAAGAAGTCCCGATCTCAATCCTCTCGATTACGCAGTCTGGTCCATCCTGGAAGAAGCAGCTTGTCGACATCCTCATCAAACAATAGAATCTCTCAAGCAAACTCTTCAAGCCGAATGGAACAAAATTCGCCAGTCAACTCTCGAGCGCATCGTAGACGATTTTCCAGGGAGGGTAGAAGCTTGCATCCAAGCGAAAGGATTCCATTTTAGTAACAAGTTAGCTTTGTTTTTTTTTTCTTTGTTTTGTTTCTTTGTTTCGTTTGATTTGTTTGAATAAAGCTTTTCGTGTCTAAAACTGGCTGAATACATGGAGGTTCCCGGGGCTTGCCACCCAAAAATCGGGAATCGACCGGGCAAGGAGGGTCATGCCCGATTTTTTAATTTTTTTCCGATTTTTTTTGCGCCACCCGGTACGTTAATGGGAGATTTGACTGTATTGTTCTATAAACTACCAAGACTATATATTGAAATTAAAATTTATTTGAAGGCTATCGCTTAGTCTTCAAACACAATGATGAGGCTGTTTGCGGATGCTGAATCAGATTTGTCACTCGTTAAGGGCCATAACTTTTTTTGAAGTTTTACAAAAATTATTTTATTTTTTCCATTTTGTAGCTAACAAGTAAGATTCATTGCTACCAGATGAGCTACTGATAAAGTATATGTTGTTAAAAATTAAGATAAAAAAGAGTGAGGATTCTTGGACGGATTCTTTCTTTTTTATCTTCTTTTTATCTTCAAATTAAAAAAAAAGTTATGGCCCTTTACAATTGACAAATCTGATTTAGCATCCGCAAACAGCCTCCACATTCTGTTTGAGGCCTTGCACATACATATCTTTAAAGAAAGAAATGCAATGAAAGACTATATACTACCTTGGTCAAGCATCACCAAGTATTGGCCAAGACTCTTGGCCAATACTTAGTCACCAACATATTGGTCCGACCCCAAATTTGGGTAACTATGGTGAACCAGCCAGTTAGTTTGGCTACCTGCGTGATACTACCACTTTTAACCCGTTTTAATGTCTTTTACCAAATTAAATCAACCATTATCAATCAATTGGCAAAAAATTAAAAGTAATAGCGTGAAACAACGATTGAACGACCATTGGTCACCAAGCTTGGCCAAGGTTGACCAAGCTTTTTTTAAGTATTGGTCACAGCTGAAACCAAGCTTTTTTCTAAATAAAAGTCTTCATGACCAAGCTTGACGAACATTCTTGGCCAAGCTTTGCGATGCTTGGCCAATGTAGTATATAGTCTCCCAATAGATATTTATGACTTAATTGACTCAGTAGTTGTAGTAGGTGGTATTGTGGTGGTTGTGTTAACACTACTTCTAGTAGCATCACTTATAGTAATGGTGGTCTGAACAGCACTTGTTGAAGTCACAGTAGAGCTATCAGTAGTGGAAGTACTGATGGCTTTTTGAGTGGTAGTAGTAGTTAGTGTTTTCATGGTGGTTGTGGTCCATGCTATGGTACTACTACTTGGCTCAACTGTTGAAGTGGTCACAATTGATGAGGCAGTTGAAGTCAGCACCTCCTTGTGGTGTCTATGTCTACTGCCGTGCTGCTGGTGAATCTCAGCATCCTCATTCAAGTAGATCTTTATGAAAATGAGCAGGAACAGGAGGTAGAGCACCAGACCCAGACATACTCCACACAAGAAGGTTGTCACACATTGAGCACAACTATTGGAACCTACTCTCCGCTTCTCCGCTCCACCACCACAATTGAGCAGGGAGAATAGATGACCAGCTCTATGTCTAGGGTGGTGTGGGGATCTTCGGTAGTTGTGGCAACTGGCTGGAGAACTTGGATGCACTAGCAAGTTGGCTTTCTCAGGATGCTGTTTGGTGCGGTATTTGCGTGCTAAACTTGCTGCTGGTAACTGGTCTAACTCTTCTTCTTCTGAACTGGGACAAGACATATTTACAGAATTGAATAGGATATAGTGCTAGATAAATAAGGTGGAAGCTGTGGAGAAGAATATTGATTGGTGTGGATGGGTAGGTGGCATGAGTGCTGGCCTTTTTTGGGGATGCTTGTGTTTTATGGATTTGTTTGCTTTGATTGATTTATATATTTTAGAGGTGGGTAAGTAAATAAATATTTTTTTCGTGGTTTTTGCAGCAGTTATTTTTAAATATAATTTCAATTCGTTGTCATGCAACTGTGCCATTGTACCCAGATTTTACTGTGCCTGTTGACCCATATTTGTGAACACCCAGCTCAGTCACATTCCAAGGTGATTATTGCTGACAGGTTTTGATCATTGGTTCCTATCACTGTACGTTAAACTCATGTTCACAGATATTCGAGTGTTCTTGATTTGTATCTGCAGGCCGTCATCCAATCAGTAGGAATTTCGAGGCGTCAACGATTGAGCGACATCTCCCCCCCCCTGTGTCAGAATTCTCCCAGTGAGGTGTGTTTTTGTTTAGTTTTATCGATGTTGACGACTGTATTAACACTCAAAAGGCTGCTTGTACAAATGCGAGCAATTTGTTCAGAATTTCACGGTGACCAAGATAATAGAAAAAAAAGTTCTCTTAAAAAGTGCTCTCATCTGGATCCTTCAAGGGTTGATTGTTGGAAATCGGACACTTTAAAATTGTTTTAGTTATTTGATTGTGTTTTTTTGTACGAGAGCAATTTTGTGCAGCTAGAACACACACCTGGTGCAGAATTCAACGAGCTTTCAAATAAATACAAGGTTACTCGGGTAGGTGGCTGTATAACATGCAAAATATTTGCACTTTTCAAAATTTTAACTTGAGACCAACGTTAACTGGCCTAAATTTACAAAAAACATTTTTTCGTGTAAAAAGCACAGTACAACCACCTACCCGGCTATACAGCCACCTACCCGGCTATACAGCCATCAATTTTTTCTGAAGACATTCAATTATTTAGAAATTCTAGCAAAAACAAATAATAATAATTATTTATTGGGAAATTTAAAGGTATTGACTTGAAAAATAAAACTGTGTGAATTTATCTCTTTCTAACTGTCTCAAATAGCTGATATCATAATAAAAATGTTTGATATATGCAAGTAGACTTGGCAAACAAAATAAGTAAATGCACAATTGAGACTGCAAGTAATGCTGTCAAACAAAACATTAGAAATCAAATTTTGGAATGCCATTGGACAGGAAATAGTAAAGGCATGCAAATACAAAATTTGGTGAAAATGCAATCGAAAGGCTAAAAATACGCTACTTCACTACCGTATATCCTCTAAAAATGCACCTTCTATTCTAAGAAATGTGGTCCGAAAATAAAATGACAAAAATATAATTTTGAATGAGGTGGTCCGATTACTTCTTTATATAAAGCTATCCTCCCAATACAGTCAAACCTCGATAAACCGACACCCTGAACCTGATTTGCTTGGATTCGACTAAATTTTAGTCAAATGACACCCCGATGAACCGACACCCATTTAAAAAAAACCGACACTTTGAGCCAGCACGCACAAAGGAAATCACCCTCGATAAACCGACACCTCCTCAACTTCGAACTAAATATAGATATATTTAATCGAAATGTGCTTATTTTTTACTGAAATTTAGCTAAAAACAATTTGAACGTTACTATTGACTCCATAAAAACTTGTTTAAGTTTAGTCAATCAAAAAATTTAAAAAAGTGTCAATTATATATTTATTTGAAATCTGTTTTATTGAAAACCTCGGTGAACCGACACTTTGGTCTGGAATTGAACTTAAAGCCTCTTTAAACCGACACCTTAAGCGCGGTCCCCAGGGGTGTCGGTTTATCGAGATTTGACTGTATAGCTCCTCCTAATACACGAAAAAGCTGAAATGTGCCACGAAAACTTAAAACTTCAATATGCTTGAGTTTTCGTGTTACCTTTTAAAATTTTCTTAGTAACGTGTAGCCCAGAATCTTAGCTTTCCAACAAGCAACCAACTCTATTGAATAATTTGAGAAATCTAGAGATTTGGGGGTAACAACAATGAAGTAATAAAAACATAAAAGTTAGTTTGTCTAAACTCCTAAATCTCTAAATTTTTGAAATGATACAACGGAGTTTGATAGCTTATTAGAAAGCTGAGATTCTGGGCTACACGTTACACGAAAAATTTTTGAAAAATTCACACAACAATTTAGAGAAAATGTCAAATAAATGGGAATTTGCTTTTCGTGGCACATTTCAGCCTTTTCGCAAACCAAATCAGTATGAGCCGTTAGAGGTTACACGGTGACTCTAAAATTGGATTTCATTCATCGCTTAACATTGCACACATATCCTGCTGGAAAAAAGCCAATTTTATCGTTTTTAATTCCTGTGCACCAGCCCATTTCATCTTGGCCTTTGACAGCTTCCAAATATTCGCCTTAAATTGAGGAATTAACTCTTATTGTGAAAGCACTCGCTGTAAGTTTCATCCAGGCCTTTTTCACCATTTTTGTGTGAATAAAAAGCTGTCTTACTTAGCAAAAAAGTTTAAATTGCAATTTTTTTATAAAAAGTCGAATAAACTAGCCTTTGACCAACGACAATTCATCCACATCACTAGCCTTGTAGTCATACAAGACTCTAACTGTACCAGCCATCACCTGATTATCTCCATTGCTGTGCTCTTTAGCTTGGTAGATAATCTGGGGGCTGTAGTTTTCATCTGTTCCGCTTTGCTGACTGCTGAAGTTGTTGTTGTTATTTTGAGTGATGTGAGCATAGTACTGATGGCTGTCCATCATCCCCTTGTCTTCCTTCAACATAGAGCTTGGTCTTGTTCGACCCCTGTTTTGAGATGCATTATTTTCCACAATTGGATGTTGAGGAGTCGACATTGCAAAACAGTCGGTAGTCCTGAAACAAAAAAAAAGGAGGAGAAAAATGGGCCATTTCAAATTGGACCAATGCAAACTGGGCCACATTTTTAGGTCAAGCAATACGGGTACCAAGCAGTGTTTGGACCTCGTACTCGTACTTCGTACTCGTACTCGTACACGTACTCGTACTCGTACTACGAGTTCGAGTACGAAGTACGAGAAGAAATTTCAGTGGTACGAAGTACGAGTACGAAGTACGAGAAAAAAAATTTAGAGGTACGAGGTACGAGTACGAACAGCGTCAAAATACAAGTATTAATAGATTAACTGACAATTTTTCACTTAGTGAAATTCCGTTTTGTGAAATGTTTATTTTGAAATTATCAAAAAATTATATATTGTTGAAAATAGCAAAACGAGGTTTTGATAGACTACAAGAGGTCTTTGTTTTCAAAGTCCGTCGCGAGTTCTCTCAGATATTGTCGGACCTCTTCTCTGGCCCTATCTTTTTCATTTCCTACGAACAGATCCATCGTCTCGTCTACCATTATGCTTATGCCAATGACTACATCACCCGTTGAGAGAATGTTCAGCCAAATGACCCTCCACAGTGCAAATCACAAAGCAAATACTGGCACTTCACGACTTAAAACGGATCTTAATGTCTTTTAATAAAAAATACATTGCAAAATAATTTTTTTTGAACTGATTTTCAAATAACTCATGTTCTTTTTAAACACATTAATAAATAATGCTGTGAGAAATAAGTACTTAATAACTAATATTTTTCTTTTAAAATTCATAAATTTTCAAAATAACGAGCAAAAATAAAGTAGAACTAAAAACTACTGAAATTTTAAGACTATGGAAAGAAGTAAGACGTGAGAGTCATTATTTTTGTAGTACGAGTACGAAGTACGAGCAAAATTTTTTTTGGTACGACGTACGAGTACGATATACGAGCTTTAAATTTTTGTTGTACGAGGTACGAGTACGAAGTACGACGGCCAAAATTTAGCAGTACGAAGTACGAGTACGACCATTTCCTGAAAGTCCAAACACTGGTACCAAGGCAATGTTTTTTCACCAGACTTTCACTTTTTTCCTAAACTTGAGTGCTTTTTCGAATTTTTACATTTTGATGCTTTTTTACTTCATTCCTTGTACTACATTCTATATAAAGCCACCTCTTGTGACCAACTTTTGGTGGAGTTATATCGCAAAGGCATTATATGAAATTGTAGACTGCACCCATTTGAGAAAATGCAATTTGCTTTCAATACTGAGGGATGAATTTTTGGTTATGGTTTTTTTCTGGTCAACATTAGTTACTATTTCCGTATTTCTCTAACGAACGCCCCCTTTTCAGACATAGGTTGAGAAAAGTCAATACACGCCTTCCTCAGAACAAGTTTATGCACTCGTCCTACACACAGCGGTAACAAGCAAACAGATTTTTAACAATTTCTTTGGTACTTTTCCAAATGAGCAGCGATGGATACGAGAAATTCAATACGAAGTAATCCGACTCCATTGGCATAGTTAAGATTCAGCTGCTGGATCTGTTTTCCTGAATAAATTGCTCAAAAATGTGGCCCAATTTGAAATGGCCCATTTTTCTCCTCCCAAAAAAATGGATTAGAAAAATTGAGTAATTTCGAAGTCAACCTTGGGGTTAAAGTCCATAGTCAATCCAGGTAAAGTAAAGCCTTTTTGTGAGAAATTTTCTGTATTTTTAAGCAACGGTACTCATTTTATCAAGATTCATTATGATTCTAATCATGATTTACTATGATTGAACACTTCCATCCGGTTTTTTTGCAAAATCTTTGTCTTTTTATAAAAAAAACAGGTAATAAAACAGAGGAATTTTCAGCACCCTAATGATTTGGCCAATTCAAGTTGAGCCACTTTCTCGACTGCAGTATATTTACATTATTTTTAAAACAACAGGGAGGTCAAGTCATATTTTTGTCGTTTTTTCGGAAAAATTTCCAGATTGTGTAGAAATCATTCGAAACCAATCTATTTGAATCGACCCAATTTGAACTTGGCCAGATTTTAGCGTTCCGAATTTTCGGCGTTACTGTTTTTACCTCCGTCTCATTTCTTCTCCCTTCATGCTACTTTGATTCATCTGTTTCATAAATTTGATTTACTTAGACTATTACTCTACAAAATTAAAAAATATTTTCGGAAAACACCAATAGTATTTGGCTTATCTTTATTCTTGAAAGCTTACTTTTTTACCTCGTAGGATTTGTGGTCTTTGCTATCCCATTTCTTTTTTACTTAATTAATAGTTTAACAACCCAAATAACAAACTTACTCGAATTGATCTTCCTTCTCATCCAATTTTCCATTCTCCAAAACTGCTATCTGACTGGCGGTAGACTTGGCATTGGTCGTATAACTGTGAACAGTACCATTGTCACCATTCACACTGTTGGGATTGGAAGAGGGTGGGTCGGAGTTGGTGGTTGAGTTGTCTTGAATGCTTTCACAGGAAGAGACTCTCCTGGGCTGATGACTACTCCTATTGCTGGATGACTGGATGGATCGGGTGGTGCAGTGCACATCTTGGATGGAGGCACTTCCACATGGCAACCTGCTGGAAGCTGATGGTTGCCGACAACTGCTGTTCACAACCATATCCCCGTGGATACTGCTTCTACGTTGCATTTCATCTTCTGATTTCAGAATCTTTTTAGTCAGAACTACTCCACCCTCGTTCTTAGCTGATGACTTGTTGGAGGTGGAGGAGATGCTTCGGAACTCGGGTGTGTATTCCTGAAATTTTTGCTTGTGGTTGGTTGGAATTTGTATGTGAAAAACCTCGTAGATGGGCCACTTGGCAGGCACATCAGTTCCATGCAGCATGGACCACTTCTTTAGATCAGCATTTAGTTGAGTGTCTCCCAGGGTAGCAAAAGATTCTTCCATGGTTTTGTGGATTGAGGCTAGTCTTAAAATGAAGTTCATTATTAGGGCGACTACTAACTTGTGATCATATCAATTTTTACGAAACTTTTTTTAACATGCCAAAGATTGGGTCATTGAAATTGAACCAAATTAAATTGGGCCACATTTTGACTTCTGAAAAGGGAGGTTTCACTGCTGAATACCATGTATTGAATAGACAATCAAATCGTTAGTGTTATCAAGGTGCACAAGTGGTCGAAAGTCAGTCAGAAAAAGGGCCCAATTTTAATTGGTCCACTTTGAAATGGCCCAATCTTTGGCATGATAATTTTTAGCTTCTGAAAAGTTTACATTTTTAAAGGTGACATTTTTTGACATTTGCTAAACTGCACTCCATCCAAACTTGTCGATTTTACTTTAGCCTACCCAAATTGACTAGGTGTGGTAGGGTTTAAGCGCTCCTTATTTATTTTTTTCTAAAAAAGCCGAATGGTTATCAGTAGCCAAGTTATGAATATTTTTTAGCAGACTACCCATAAATGTGTCACCACTTACCATGTTCTGGTCACATTTCAGCTACAAAGAAGAATTTTTTGCTAGATCTCAACGAATTTGGATTCAACAGTATATATTGCTATTACAAGCTTCTTTTTTGCAGAAAAATATTGATTATTAAAAGGAATTACAACATCTCGAAAAAACTCTTTTTCGTAATAGACGTCTGTATACAGTAGATAAGTGTGAGCTGGTGAAAAAACTTATCGGGAAGAACTAACTTGGGAGGAGAAAGCAAATCCACGAGTACTTTCTGCATGCCACTCAACATCTCCACCACAAACTTCATTCTTTTCAGTTCCATTTGCTGACACTTCTCAAACACAAATGCCATGTTCTCCATGTAGACATTGTTGAATTGGGTGATTTCTCTGAGCTGTTGTTCATAGCTCGATCTGGCTTTTTTGACCTATAACTGGAGAATAAAACTTTCCATTAAAATTGTTGGCCCAACCTCTTGCTTGCATTTATCATGCCTATCCCTGGCCTTGTCCGCACCATCCTGCGACAGTGAAGAATCCGCATGTGAGTTGATCATTTGAATATAGGCCGACTTCTCAGCTCGGCAACAGCTGTGGTAGTGCTTCTTGGTTGATTCCACTTTTTCGTACAGTTTTTTTCCATTGACGTTGAGCCTAAGATATTTTTTAGTATTGCAATGGACTTTCTGGATAGTTCCCCTCGCTATAGTGTCCCTCTCGAAATAGTCGATTTTTCTCGGTGTCTTTTAAATCAAACATTTTTGCAAAGGGGAATACTCGGCACAGACGGGGACCAGCAATGTTTTCTAAATAGCTACGCTTCTACACTATTTCCCATTTTTGCCGGAATTAATTTTTTTTTAATATTTTTGTCTTTGAAACCTTTTTTAAAGGGGCATGTTCGTGTGCGATGAAACACAATTTTCAAAAAAAGAAAAGGCGCGAACCAGGCGTGCCAGAGATTTGAAAAAGATTTGAATTTTGTGTTGGAAAATTCGCAAAGTTTTTTCTCTCCCACTTGCTTTTTTCTGTTTTGGTGTTTGTTCATATTTATGTTTCTACGATTTTTCAGGGTTGTCCGTCCCTTCATCAGAGGTTTTCTTTACTGGGTCCAAACGCTAGATTGCCTTCACATTAGATAAGTCTTTTCATATTGTTTTCGCCGTCGTCCTCTTTGTGGTTTTTTCAGACTCTTTTGCCGTCGTCATTGGCTTTTCAAGCTTTGCATAATCTGAGTGCTATTAGATCCTGTCTTTTCGTCACCAGATAAGATTCATCATCGCATAAAAATCTTCAGATAAGTCTTTACAGATGGCTTTTGCCGTCGTTGTCTTCTTAGTTTTCTTCAGATCTTCTTGACGAATTTCGGTTTCTCATGCTTTGGATGATCTAAGGAGCAAATAGAGAGTCAGAAACTGGTAGATTGTGCTCGGATTAGATAAGTCTTTTCATTAAAAATTTTGCCGTCGTCCTCTTTGTGGTCTTTTTAGATTCTTTTGTCGTCGTCATTGATTTTCGAATTACAATTGCTAGCGTCTATTTATCTAATCTCTATTCATATTATACTTGCTTCGATAGTTGTGAAATGTACTGTAAAATAAAGAACTTTGGAATGCGCTCTGGCATTTTTCACTATATCCTGTTTACCTTTTTGTAATCATCTTAGTTTTTTGCAGTACAGTGATTCGATTTTTTTAGGTTATCTTATTCTTTTATTAGATTTATCAATCAAACAACTTTGCTATAAATGGTGTGTCCTGTATGCCAGAAAAAAGTGGGTAGCGCTCTTGGTGTACGTGTTTCTATGAGTGATGTTAGACTATTGCCATACCGAACTTCTCAAAATTATGATGCACTTTCGCCAGGCCAAAGAGTCATTGTGTGTTACAGCCATTTCTCTAACGGTGATCTCGTCAGGCGTGGTCACAAAATAGTGGGCGTTATACCGGGCGCTAAAATAATTCCACCTGGAGTATTTTTTAATCGTGTTTATTTGAGAAATAGTTGCTTCTTTCACATAATCTCTCTGTTTTTAGGATGAATCATGAATCAACAGCTCCCAGGTAGCTCAAGTACTGTAATCGATTTTCTTGGGGAAATCGATAGGGCAAGAAGCTGTTTACGCAAAATTTTCAAAAATGTGACTTTTTTGTGTCACCCTGTACAAAGAGTGGCTGAAAACTATAAACCCTTGGGTATATCCCGACCCAGGAAACTTCGGTTGATATATGACCCAAGGAATTTTTTTATATTTTTATTTTTTCGACCTGCGGGCGTACAAATTGTGTTTTTTGGGGTGGGTTCATACCCCAAAAAACCAAAAAAATAGTCCAACCATGGTTAGACCAAGGGTGGTACCTAAACCAGGTATCCTAGATTTGGTATGTTTGGCATTTGGTATGTTTTGCCGCTTCGCGGAAAATCGTGCTCACAACGGATGTATGGACTGATCGAGGAGGGCGGCACAGTTGTTTGGGAACGACAACACACTTTGTGAACGAGGGAGGAAGAATTGTGAGTTTTTTTATATCCAGACCCACTTTTTTGTTCAATGTGCCGTATTATTTTTCAGACCCGCATCTTTCTCGGCATCATTGAGCTCGTTGGTTCACACACGGCTGGCAAAATTCGGACGGAACTTCAGAAGCATCTTAGTCATCATCACTCACTCTTGAAGATACGGTACGGATAGTGACGGACAACACCAACAACATGATCGCAGCGAATCCCGACACAGAGTTAGGCTTGTATTAAATTGGTATTGGATCGGCCAATTTTCTAAGTTTTTATACAATTTCAGTGACTCCATTGGAACCCGATGGACAGCCACAGCTGGACTGGGACGCTCTGATAGACGAAGAAGATGAGGACGAGACATTCGAGTAAGACATTTTATTTATGCCAATCCCGTGAACCCAATTCAATTTTGGATGGCTATGACCCAGAGTGTAAGCTCTTAACTATACTTTTAGCCGGAGTAGTCTTTTATTTACCCCCACTTTCAGCAATGGAAGGATATTGCGAATCTGGCCTTGGAACTTTTCGGAATCCCCGCGTCATCAGCTCCGATCGAGAGGGTCTTCGCCTATGCAGGTATGGCGACCGACTACAAGCGCGCAAGAACTTCCTTCAAATATTTCAATGCGCAACTGATTATTTCCTTGAATAGCGACCTTTGAGTTTCTCCTTGCCCAGTTTTGCTTTGCTCTTATTGACCGGTGAATAAAACTTTTTCAATATATATTCCTCTTGATTCTTCTTCACTATCATATCAAATCACGTTATATCGATAAATTTCATCTGATATCACGTGGCACCAGACGAAAACGCTATCTTACCGGCCGTTGTCGTAGCGGCTGATAAGATACCGCTTCATCTGATATCGCCGCTATCACCGATACCTATCACTGATATCACCGATACCGCTATCATATCAAGCGAAATTGGTTCTTTTCGGTTATCCGGGGGACCTTTTAAAATTGCTTTTTTGATTTAATTTTACATATTTTCTGAATTCTTTAAATTTTTATTGTAAACAAACAACGACAAAATAACTATTCAACGGAGATTTTCGTTACTATTCAACGGAGATTTTAGGCAGATCACGAAAGTTCATAGCGGCTAGAAATGGACAAAAAATGTAATATTAAATCAAAAAAGCAATTTTAAAAGGTCCCCCGGATAACCGAAAAGAACCGCGAAATTTTTCGAAGTTCACACCACATCAGTATCCTGGGCAAACTTTTAAAAGTTGACTACTACTTATATTTTATTCGCTAATGTTTCAGTTAGCAAGAATAAAAATGAAAGAAAAAATATTAAAAACCCCAAAAAAATCCACAGGGGGATATTTTTTGCTTCACAGGGGTGAAGCAATTTTTGGTAGGAATTCCTACCAGCCGGCATTAATGGGTTAATTGATTGGTTTGATATCGATATTTTTATTCGAAGCTTTTTGCATTAAAATAGATATACTTTTTTGAACTGAATTCAGAAATTTATACACCATTGTGTAGCCAACATATTAAGCTAACATTCTCAACATTTTTAAAAAAATCGTATAAAAACAAGAACTAGGGTTGGGATATTGTCCGACAATTGCAAAAGCGGACAATTGTCCGGACAATTGTCGGACAATTGTCCGACAATTGTCCGAAAAACAGACAATTGCAAAAATGTTTCAGAAATTCCGTGTCAAAAGAACATCTAACTCTTCTTGCTCATCTTTGGACGTGGAGTCGAAAAACCGCTTCATAGTGCCCAAGCTTGATTGAGAAGAAGTTTACGGCCGTACTTGCTTTACCCTCTTGGACTTTGGTGAATGGCTTTCGCTTCGACGAGCAGCAGGCTTATTCAATAGCCGGTCGATTTCCTTTCTTGTTTCTGTGCCGATCTTGTTACAACTCTGAAAAAAAATGTGAATACAAAAAATCTGACAAATATAACCTCCAAATGTTTCTCCATTCTGCCAGCGTTGTTGAAGTAACGTCCAGACTTGGTCATTTCGCAATTAGGGTTGCAGAAGTTGCTATAACCAAAGGATCCTTTATGCTCTTCTTTGGGCGTGAAGTATTTCCAGCACCACGAAAGCGATTTAGTTCCCTTCGACATGATCGAGCCTGAAAATTAACCCTTAATTACAACAAAAGTTGAGCAGCAAAATAAACATTTTTTTGAAGCAAGAGAACTATTTCTCTCTTAGAATAAGCTTTGAAATATTCTTCCAAGACAAAAAAAATTTCAAATTATCTATTTTTGCAATTGTCCGATTTCTATTTGACGGACAATTGGGTCAGACAATTGTCGGACAATTGTCGGACAATTGTCGGACAATTGTCATGGACAATTGTCCGAGGTCAACCCTAACAAGAACTAAGGTTTAAAATTATTGAATTAACAATCAAATCCCAGCAGGAGAGAAACCATTTAAAAATGTTGTCTGCCAACACACTTACCTTTTCAAATTCCTCTTCTATTTCTCTGGCCTCTTTGAAGCCACGAATGGCTGAGCGATGGTAATTATCCTTTTTAAAAAGTCCTATAGTTTTGACCACCTAAAATCAAAAATTATAGATCATCAAAGCTAAAAATATAGGGTGCTTCCAACCTCATCATTGAACCTATCCTTAACAGCCAGATGGACACGAGCCAACTCTTTGCTTTCCGACAATATGCCATCCAACGACTGTTTGACAAACCCTTCAGGTAACTGTCGGTCAGAGAAGGTGTGCCATTTAGTATACCACACTTGCAGACCCTTTCCGTATTTGCTCTCTATTTCAGCACGCTCCTTAAAAATAAATAATAAAAATGAAATTGTGAAAATGAAATTTATCATTTTTGCTAAATAACCATAACCAAATTATTGGCTTATTAATACGGTTGATTATTTTCAATTTTTGCGGAATCTCCAGATTTCGAGATTCAAGGCACACATATTTTGGTTGCTTTATTCGTGAAAAGTCATTAAGTCGGCAAAAAATACAAAAATTTTTAACTGTTCGCCTTGGTCCACCACCTGTAATCTAAAATTTTCCAAATTTTAAATTTTTGTAAAGATGAAATTTTTAGCCTTGTCGCTTCATAAAAACCAAACACACCGAACAACCCAATATTTGTGAAGCAAAAAGGCAGACTAACCTTCACCAATTTAGTCAATTCCTCCAATTGTTCACTGCCATCACGTATCCTCTGCACATTGTTCTTGTAGGCACCAATGTCCCAGAAGCCAGCCACATTTGCAGGGGTAACTGAACTGGAACGACTGGAAGTGGGATGCACAGTGCTGGTGTTCACAGACATATTGTCTCACGCCTTTACAGCGCTTTGTTTGCACATTTATCGGTATTTGGATCAGGAAATAATGTAATAGAAATGTTTAGATTGTTGGAGGTTATAATAATATTTAGGTGAAAAATACTGCTCCTAATTTTATTTCTAAAAATTGTTTTTTTAGAAATTGTAAAGCTCGTGGTTCCAGTGAGTGCGGCTCTTTTCATACCCTCTCACTTGGAAATGGCAATTACTTCTTTTATTTCAATGAAAAACTTTGAAGTTGGTGTCATATAGTAGCTGAGTGGCAGACCTACAAGATAAACTGTTAATAAAGTACTCATTGATTCAACAAAATTGAGGGAATCCGCACTCAGATACGCGCCTCGCGTGTGCGGCTAAATGTCTACTTTATCAGTAGCTCATTTTGTAGGCTTGCCTTTCATCTACAAAATAAGAACGACCGCAAAAAAGTTTAATGGAAGAAAAAATTTATACCCATTTCAAAGTGAAGAGCTATGAAAAAAGCCGCACACATTGGCCATAGCTTCCCAGAAAAGTAGTAAATTGGCGCCTAAAATATGATAACCCACACATGTATAGACTTTTTTGTTAGTGGAGAACAGAAAAGCCGCGCCAGGCCACATATTGAAAAATTGTGTTGTTCAATACGTACCACAAATTTTTTTTTGAATGATAAAACTATCGAAAGCAATTAACATATTCGGTGCTATTTATTAAGCAATGTGATGGGAAAAAGGCAAAAAGTAAATTTTAAAAGCAGGCAGTCAAAAAAAATAGAAAAAATAAATAAAAAAATTCCCGGAGAAAATCAGCTTGCAGGATCACGGCAAACTGAGCGGCGTACACTGAGCTTGACTGGGGGAGGGCATACCGAAATTGCTACAAAATTGTGGTAAAGCTGGTCTACTATGAACTGCGGCTGCATGAAAAAATTTATTTTTACAGGAATATGTGAAAGCAGTCAAGATTTGAGTGTAAATCCGAGAGATTGCACATGTCAAAATTTGCATTCATCTGAACAATACTAATTTTTTTCTTCTTATTCTCGTCAAATATGTTGGTAACGGAATAAGAATAAAAGATTAAGGGGTAGAACACACTGCCAATATGAGCAAATGACAACAATCCCGTGTAACAGGGAAGAAGATGCATGTCAGGGTCAAATCGGGGGAACACATTGGTTGCCTTGCCTATACCTTTCATGCAAATAGAGGGGTGGGGGATGAGCATCTCCCCAAATCTTCTTTACACATCTCAAGAGCCACCAAATCAAGATGCGCGAACAACAGAAAAGCAATCTCAG
Source organism: Ditylenchus weischeri (assembly GCA_029231635.1). Lineage (NCBI taxonomy): Eukaryota > Metazoa > Nematoda > Chromadorea > Rhabditida > Anguinidae > Ditylenchus > Ditylenchus weischeri. The sequence goes on from JAMRYI010000862.1 coordinate 19,732, forward strand.
CTAATGGAATTTTAAAAGGGGATATCTTAATCTCCGCAAAGAAATGTCCGGAAGTATATTTTTGGAACACAAAAGACACCTTTCTCATTTCATTTACAGTAAAATTTTGGCATAAAGACGTTTGTTTTCCAAATTTAGGAATTGGAGAAAAAATTAATGGACACGAAGTATTAATTACAGACGAGCGGAGAAAAAGAAAATTTCAAAGGCATTTTGCTATATGATCTGTTCTATTTGTTTTACAAAGATAAGGGCTGATCAAATGGACAAACAAGGCAATTTCTTTACTTTTTAGCAAAACCTTTTTCGAAGTTGATTTGAATCTTTGCTGAGCTTAATTAAAAAACCGATACTACTTCTTGTAGTTTAGTACAGTCAAACTTCCCTAACACGTACCCCCTATAACACGTACCTTCCCCAACACATACACCTTTTTTTGATTTGGTTGGATTTACCTTACCAAAAATGTCTATACACGTACCCCCTATAACACGTACCTTCCCCAACACGTACACCTGAGCCCGGTCCCCAGGGGGTGCGTGTTAGGAAAGTTTGACTGTACAAGTGAGACACACCCGTGATACACGAATTCAGGCCATTGACAAATTTCTCTGGGCGAAAGAGGCGACGTTTTTATAAATGATAACCCGAAATCGGTTACAGTCTTGAGATGTAGATAAGGCACCAGACCCAGAACTCCTACCATAATTCTGTTTTTGAATCATAAAAACAAAAAAGATCGAAAAAATGATTACGGCTGTCGATCTTGTCAACCCTTTCCAGGTCTTCGGCCTGGCTAATTAAACCGAAAACTTTCGGTGCAGTTAACCAAAATTTTTTCTGCGACCTTTTATCTTTTTGAATTTTCAAGGTTTCGGTTAATCGAAGACCGAAAATCTAAATTTTTGCATGACTTCAATTGGTTTGCAAAAGCCTTAAATATAATTTTTATTTTTTTTAACAAAAATTTGAACCGCGACAACTTTGACGATAATTTTTTTCGACAAGTCAATTCAATTTTTGGCTTTGTAGTACCTCACTAGTCATAGACTTTTTCCGACCAATCCCTGTGCCCCATTGAAAAACTGGAAAAATCACTCGTATGACAAATATCTAGATTTCGGCTACGAGCCGGAACAGAAGCGAAAAACTCTAAAAGTTTGGAGTTGGAGCCGATTGTTCGGGCTTCTCCGAAATTTGTTTTGGGTGTACAAAAGATTTTTCAAACTAGAAGAAAAACATTTTGACACCACTAGTATTTGAACCAGCAATTTTTCAGTGAAGTTCAGACAATACAGAAATTAAGTAGCAAACATCCAAATCATGAAAATAAGAAACCAAACAAAACATCACATTATACACTCCATTTGTCACAAAAAATCTCAAGAAAAAAGTTTCAAAAGACAAAAAGCATTCCGGATCTTCAGCGTGTTTCAATTATGAAGAATGGTGACCATTAACGCCTTATTTCCCCTCGATTGAAGCAGCAAGAACACCCTCTTTATATACAAGCAACAAAAAACAAAATCACCTCGCACACCAACACAATTTACAAAAAAACTGAGTGCGTGCAGAAAATTGGCGATTATCTAAATGGGCGATCCAATTTGCTCGTCAAATCAGACAGAAATTTATTTGCAGCAGGAGCGGTAGTGGTTGCAAGCTGGAATGTCTTGTTTGGCCGGCCTGTAAAAGCTTTTTTGGGTGGAGCGCAACCCATTGCACTCCCCTCTCCAAGGCTAGGGAGTGACTGTTGCTCTGGTCAGACAACAACCGGCCAATTGACTAATCATTGCATATATGTGGGTGGAAGGAAGACACAGAGATAGGAAGGAAAGAGCAGTATACCTAGCTGAGACTGCTCGCTGCACACCAATAACCTTTTCTTTTCATATAAGGGAGGGGGAAGCAAAAGTATTGAAAATATGCACTGACTGGGAATCGAACCGGACACACTTAGTGGTACAGTTGACTCTCGATATAAGCACGAGAATTTGTGACTACAGTCAAAGTTCGTTTCTTCGGCACCCTCATGTTCGTTTCCGTCTAGGGTCAGACACTTTTTTACCCCGATTTTCAAAGTCTTTTAACAAGTGTGACTCGCCAGACAATTCCAAAATATCGCAAGAATTCTGATTTTACCGGTCTGGGGGCACAAAAAAGTTGAAATTCTTTTATTTCTTTTATTTTGTCATAAAGACCGGTGGACTCCGGCTAACCTGCACTTGACTTTCAAAAGGGAGTGCAAAATAACCGAGGTCCACAAGTCTTTATGACAAAACTTTAAAAATTCGGAAAAACGATCGGTAGAATCAGAATCCTTGAGATAATCAGAAATAGACTGGCGAGTCACATGTGGCAAAAGACTTTGAAAATCGGCGGAAAAAAAGTTTCACCCCATGCGCAAAAGAACTGTAGGGGGTATCGCATAAACGAGGTTTGACTTCACAAACTCTCTATACGCAAACTTACTTCACAACTACTTTTAGCTAACTAAACAACAACCCAATCACCTTTCAAAGAGGATCAAGACCTGAGCGAAGTACTCGGTTGCTTGGAGATGCATTTTAGTAAAAGCTGGACGCAATAGATTAGAGAGAAGAGGACTGCCTAAGCGGCTTAACCCCTACCGAAAATAGCTGCTAAAGCAAGGCTGATTGATTGAAGCGAGCAGGAACCTTTTTGTATGCATAAGTAAAACATTAATAGATTTGCAATATGATTAAACAAAAAGTGAACCAGATTTCAGCTCCTTCTTGCTTATATCTTTCTTGTTTTCTTTACAAAAGAAAAAATTAAAAAGAGCAGATTGATTAAAAAGGATAAAAAATCAACCTTTATTTAATCTGTTGCCACAACCGCCTTTCAAAATAGGCAATAGGTGACTTTTACTTGGACTTCGTGGCGCAGGAACGACACCCAACTTGCGGCCAAACTAACTTGCGGCCCCCAACTTGCGGCAATCCCAACTTGCGGCCCCCGACTTGCGGCCATCACAGCTTTTACCCAACAAATTCATAGATGGGTTAGAACTAGGGTTGGGTTAACGATTTTTTTTTCACCTACCCTACCCGGCCAATCACCTACCTACCTGAGTCGAATGGTATGAACAGATTATCAATTTGATTGGCGGAACATACTCAAACATTATTAAAATTGATAAAATTTATTGGAAGTGAAAAGAACAATAACAACGAAAAGTAAACCAGGAAGTGACAACAACAATTATAACAGAAAGTTAACCAGGAGGTGAAAATATGTTCTAACTTAGAACTGATCATTAATGGCCACTTTGTTAGAGGACACTTTGTTCTGAAGTGATGCCGAAGCTTTCCATGATATGATTCCGCCGTATTTGTTGTTCGCTGCCCATTAATTCCATAAAGAGAGAAGAATGCTCCAAGCGAAAGCCAAGTATTCCTAAGAAATTATGTCTAAATCAAAAATCCCAATAAAAGTAACCCACAGGTAATAATCGACAAGCTCATTGAGTTTGTTCACAGTCTCTCCAAGCAGATTGAAATGATCTTGTATTCTTTGGCGGATGAGTATGAGAGAGTGGGGCCAAACTTCAGGAGGAGACAATTGTAGAGCACCAAGCATTCGAACCACGTCTTGAACGTTTCTGTCGTCTCGATATTCGACCGCCAGTCCTTTCTCTTGCACCTTAAAAACATTGTAATTGGAAGAGAAAAAATTAGAGACTACCTGCTTGTTAACATTCTGCTTCACGTGAAAGGAACACATTTTGATATCGACCCCGGGAAAACGTTTTTTGAAAGTATCGTGTGCATTGAACTCATGATCAAATAGCGCTGTTTTCAATTTGATTGGTTCATCAAAAGCCTCAGCGACTAAATTAAAAACATCAAATGATAGTTGGATGAATAACAGCCCTACTTTTTTTCCACATTTTCTTGAAAGTTTTCTTGTCTTTCCGCTTTAAGAATGCTGCAATCAGAGGCATCAAATGAATTTTCTTGACGTAACCAAACACGCGATAAACTTCATAAGATCCGACGGGCTTGAACTTGTAGTTTCCATCGCAAACAACCACCTCAGTTTTCTTGTAATAGAATTGCTGTCGTGGAGAAAAAAATATAAGCATTTCATTATCTAAAATAAAATAAATTCAGCATTTTATATAAGGGATAAAATAGCTTACCTCCAAAGAAAAGAAGCTGCTCTCCGTAGTTGACATGCTTCGGAATGGACCCACGCTCAGTGCACCGAAGGAGGAAGTTGTCATCATTCATAACAGTTGCAAAATCAGTGACCACAGGAAATTGCTTGCTTCTGGCGCGCGAAAAAGCCTTTGACAGTGCAGGACGGTTAGCAACGCTGGCTTGGCGAGCTTCATTTCGAAATTCTAAAAACATACAGTGAAAACATATTCAATCAATTTGAAGAAAACCTTGGCTCTTTTCAGCAAATTCAGTTAAGATCTTTTTCTCAGTGCGAACGAGAGCAGACGCAGTGTTTTCTTTCGTTCCAGTCGCCAATTGAGCTTGCATGCTTCTTCTGTGCTTCAGTCCGCCTACCTAAATTAATGAAAACAGCTTAAAGACCTATTTAACAGCTTAAAGATTCACTTCGCTTTGATTCTTAGGCTTACAAAAGTGTTCATGGCTCGGCCCCTTATCAATCCACACAAGTTTTTCTCCGTCGGCTCGCATCATTGGCAGTGGGAAATTTTCTCGAGGCACATCAGCTTTTTTCCACGCATCACGCATTGCTCGACATCCTGTGCATTGGTAGGGGTCAATCCTCGTTCCATCTGCTCGTCGCTTTCTGTATTGAACCGACCAAGTGTAGCACTTCTTATCGGGATCAGCTGCATATTCCGTCACTGCCAGGCTCTTGTTTCCAATGCGCTGATTGTAAGTGAAAACTATTGAAGACATCTGAAAACAAACACGAAATAAAAAATTTAATCAAAACAGCCTTTTTTGTCGCGCTAACGACGGCATAAAATGATTTTGAAACAATAAGAGCAGCCAATAACTATAGTAATTTACCTTTTCCTGTCGGGACAGAATTAATATTTGGAATGGCCGCAAGTTGGGGGCCGCAAGTCGGAAGGGCCGCAAGTTGGGGGCCGCAAGTTGGGATGGCCGCAAGTTGGGGGCCGCAAGTCGGAAGGGCCGCAAGTTGGGGTCCGCAAGTTGGGATGGCCGCAAGTTGGGGCCGCAAGTTGGGGCCGCAAGTTGGGATGGCCGCAAGTTGGGGGCCGCAAGTTAGTTTGGCCGCAAGTTGGGATGGCCGCAAGTTGGGGGCCGCAAGTTAGTTTGGCCGCAAGTTGGGATTTTACCGTGGCGCAGTAGATAAAGTGGGGGATTTTGTTGTGGCGATACTAGAACAACGGTTATTTTCCTTGAAATCCGGCGAGTTCAACCCCACATTCCGACAAGTTCTATTTTTAAATTTTTTTGCAAATTTTTTTATTATAATGCATTCGACGTAAAATCGAAAAGTAGACTCAGATCATAAATATCAGATTTTCAGCTTTTCCTATAAAATTTTGAGTTCAGGTCAAACGAAACTGTAGACTTCACATCTACAAAGTTACTCAAAGTTACCTGAGACTTTTTTGCATCAAAAGGTGAGAAATTTTCATTCTCAGCTACGAGTTATATATTAAAATGTAGCCTAGAACTGGCCTACAAAGTTGGAGCAAATCTTCACAATATCGAGCATCTATGGAAACTAGAAGCCATTTGTTACATATAGGTTAAATTACGACTATTACTATAAGTTCTACACGTGTAGCTTAGTGGGTTGGCTTCCCACTTTTTACGTTACAACAATTGGCGCAGTCGAAAGTTCCGAAGGTCCCGGACATTTAATATTTCGAATTCCTCCCATTACATTCGGACCCTCCCATTCGACGTTTCTGATAAGTGGTTGTATTACAATACAACGGAGGAAGTAGGTGGCAACTCCACTGAAAAAAATTCGATCCGATTTTTCATAATTTCATGGCCATGTCAGTTATTTGCATACACCTAGAAGAGGTTATGACATGGGAGATTCATCTTAGTGGGATGTCTGCTCTGGATTCCTAGTAGCCCTGTGAACGGTTTCTATAAGTCCATCGAAATCTACATTCATACTTAAAGGGGGAGATGTTACATATAGGTTAAATTACGACTATTACTATAAGTTCTACACGTGTAGCCTAGTGGGTTGGCTTCCCACTTTTTACGTTACAACACCATTTCAAGTTCGTAACTCGTTTTTCTAGTCAAATTTGATTTTCCGCGAAAATTTTCAAATGTCACTTACTGCCCATTTTCGACTATGTTGAAAGGCCGTGGCCACATTACATTTTCAAAAGAAAATAAGTGATCCCCGTCACTGAAAACTTGGAATTGCATGATTTTTTATAGGTGTCGGCCTAAAGAAACCTAAGGAAAGGCATTTTAGCGGCAAAGAAGCAAATTCAAAAAATATTTTTTGTTCAAAAATTGTTAATTCTGTGCAAGACAAGCTGATCTATAAATTTAGTTATTTTTAGAAATTTATCGGAAAATATGCGTGGAAACATGGGAATTTGCCTATCAATCAACGTTCTTTGTTCTTCCCTCAATTTGCTGTTTTAGTGTGCAACTCTTGAAGGGCAATCGAATTTGAAACGATGGACTTCTTGCTGGCTGTTCAACAATATGTCAATGAGGTGACACTCTTGTATGTTTTGTTATTGTAAAAATACTTTTTCAGATGATTCGCTTAGCTGGACCAGGGATGAAAGTAATTTTAATGGACAAAGAGACGGTAACTTTGGACAACTTGATGTGATGAGTTGGGTTTCATTGAGAGTTTTTAGACAAGCATTATCTCCTGCGCGTTTGCCCAAAGTGAAATGATGCAGAAGGAAGTATATCTATTTGAGCGAATTGATTCTGGATCGGTTGGTATTTTATTTATATTTGGAAATAAACATATTGTTTTAGGTGCGTGAGCCAATTAAGTTCCTAAAGTGTGTGGTCTTCGTCCGCCCATCTCCAGAAAACATTCAGTTACTCTCGGAAGAATTGAGATCCCCCAAATATGCGCAATATTACATTTGTGAGCAGTTTATTTTCCTGGTTCCAAACAGATTGGCATCTCTTTTCAGATTTTTCGAATATCATTTCAAAAGCAGATGTCAAAACCTTGGCAGAATCGGATGAGCAGGAGACGGTCAGAGAAGTTCGTGGTTTGTTTTTTTATTGTTGACTGTCTTAAAAAATCTCACACATGGCTCTTTCAGAATTTTACGGAGATGTCATTCCGCTGGCTCCACACCTGTGTTCTTTGGGAATCACCAATTGCTACGAGACTCCTTTCAATATGTCAGTTTCAATATTCCGTCGGTGCTTGCAAGGGATAATTGGTGTGCTTCTCTCTACTAAGAAGAAACCAGTCATAAGGTTTTTTTCTCCTAGATACCAGGTACTCATTTCTAAAATTCAGATATCAGTCCACTTCTCGTGATGCCCAGCGCCTCTCTGATGAATTGTACAAGACATTTGTGCGTGAAGATGCTCTTTTCGAAAGTTGCAAGTCGGATGCAGTTCTACTCATTATTGATAGGAGCGAGGATCCAGTGTCGCCACTTCTTAACCAATGGGTTAATATTTTTGGCCAATTATAAATAACCCTCTGAATTTTGCTGTTCTTAGACTTACGAAGCAATGGTGCACGAATTGGTTGGGATCAACAACAATCGAGTCATCATGGAAAACGTCCCGACAGATGGTCAGAAAAATATCGTACTGAGTGCTCAGCATGATGAATTCTATTCAAAGGTGAGCTTTTTTCAGCGGGTTTTGCTACTAATATCTTGGATTCAGAATATGTACATGAACTTCGGAGACATCGGCCAGAACATCAAAGCATTAATGAATGACTATCAGAAGAAAGCACAAACACACCAGCAATTGGAGTCAATCAACGACATGAAAAGATTCGTGGAACAGTATCCTCAGTTCAAAAAGATATCAGGTTTTTAACTGTTTTTTTGGTGGATGCCTTGACAGTTTTTTTTATTTTTAGGCACTGTTTCCAAGCATGTCCAATTGGTGGGAGAGCTGAGTCGTCTAGTCACTGCGCAGAATCTGCTGGAAATTTCTGAGCTAGAACAAAGCCTGGTAAACAATGGAGAGCATGGACAATGTTTGGAAAACTTAAAGCGTCTCATACAAAATCCGAAGACCACCGAATTGGTAATTTATTCCTTTTTTACTTTAGGCTGTCTGGTTTTGATTGCATTCTATTTCTAGAATGTCCTTCGTTTAACCATGCTGTATGCCTTGCGCTTTGAAAATCACGCCAGCAACTCGCTCAATTTAATCATCGATCAGTTGAAACAAAAAGGAATTCCTAATCGACATATCAGCAATGTGCGGACGCTTTTGGACTTTGCAGGCTCGAAGAGGCGACAACACGATGTTTTCGGCAATCGATCAGCCATGGAGATGACTAAGAGGTTCATTAAGGGTAGGGTGTCTTAAATTTAAAATTGTTTATCTAAATCTATTGTTTCACAGGGCTGAAAGGAGTGGAGAATATATATACGCAGCACGTAAGTTAATTTTATCAGAAGTGTAAAACTTGTGATAATACTTAATGTAAAACCGTACGCTTTTTGGTCTATATGGTTTTACTGATAATACCAATTGACATCATGCTCATAGTTAATAATTTTATTCCAGGAGCCGTACATCACACAGGTCATAGAACAAGTATCCCGTGGTCGTTTGCCGGACTCTCTTTTTTCTACATCGGACCAAACTCAATTGAAGTGGGTTGATTACTTTTGCTTTTTGTCTCAATTCACTCATCGTAAATTTGTGTTTAGTGCTCGCTTTGAAAATGTGATTGTCTTCATCATCGGTGGTTGTACCTACGAAGAATCTGCTTTTGCCAATTCAATCAATGTGAAACGCTCTCAAAACACAACATCTCAGAGTCCTCCTCGTGTTCTCCTTTGTTCGACATATGTGCACAGCGCTAAGACTTTCATGCAGCAGTTGGCACATTTGAATGGACCTACAGGCGCAATTGCTTATCGATGAGAAATTGTGGAGAGAGTATCTAAATATCTCATGATCTCTGAATGTTGATTGTAAACACGTTAATTGTGATCATAAATTATTATGCCTAAGCTATTGTCGAATAAAATTTTTTTAAGAAGCCTTTTTTTATTTATGGTCGTGTGCATTTAAACAGAAGCTAGGCCTGCAGTTATCGATAGTTTTTTCCATATAGTTTTCTTTGACGTCTTGCCGGGTATCTAAGGGCTCACAATCATTCCTTTTTGCTAATCACTGTAAATAGTTTTGTGTGAGTTCCTTCACAACTTCGACTCCTGCCTTTCCATCTTTCTTTTGGAGAGATTGTTATCAAATGATTTGACCTTGATATTGTTCTGTTTGGAACTTTCATCTAGGCTGGGCCATCTCTATTCTGTGTTTACTGTTGTTAATGGTTGATGGGTCGCTCAGAAAACTTCATTGGAAAACCGCTGTACCGGGAATCCTTGCAGGCAAACTCTCAACACCAACACTTGTGTTTACAGTATACTTTAGATTTGTCGAATATATTTTTCACTCTCTATTCCTTTTCTCATTCCTATTTCTATCTAAATGTCGTAGTTTTAGTTTTGAAAGGTCGTAAATTTTTCCATTTCCGGATTTAGAACAACTTACTTAAAATTAAAAAGCAAGCTTTGATACATGACGTCAGAAAAACGGTTTTGGTCCTTCTGCTGTTATCTGGGCTTTGACCTTGTAGAAGCTAAGCCTAAGCCATCCAAACACCAACACCTACCACAGGATCTTGTTTTTGACATTATGTACCAAACACAAATTACTTTGAGATAGTGAGTCGATTGTAATTTACAGGTTTCCGAAATCCGGTCTAGAAAATATTTATGGCATTTCGAAGTGTATCAAATTTTTCTACACACCTTGTAAAATGCCATAGTTGATAACCATTAAAACTAGGTTCTGCTGTAACAAAACAATTTTTTAGCAAGCACTGTAATATGGTAGTATTAGAAGCGAGCGTACAAAAGTTAGTTGATAATTGGCTAGCTTGGGATAAGGTAGACCTAAAAATAAATAAATTTTCGAAAAGCAGTGTCACTTTATAGAATGAGAAAACCAGGCTGGAAATTGAGGAGTTAGTGCAACAAGGAAATGTTGGTGCCATTCAAGCTAGAATGGTTGGCAAGCTATCTTTTGGCACTGCAGGCATCCGATGCCGCATGGAGGTAACAAGCCCGAAAAATTTCACGACTTCAATTTACAACAGTAAATTCAGGCTGGTTTTACCCGTCTCAACGATCTGACAATTATCCAAGTCTCTCATGGAATGGCCAAACATATTGTTGAGGAGTTTGGTGCAGAAAATCTCAGAGGTGTGGCAGTGGGATTCGATGGACGATATAATAGCAGAAGGTGGTTTTGTCTCAGGGTTTTTTTTATTATTTTACAATCTGCTTTGCAGATTTGCTGACCTAGCCTCCAATGTGTTCATACAAAATGGACTGAAAGTCCATCTCTTTTCCGACTATGTTCCCACCCCAGTTGTGGTCAGTTAGGTTTAATTTTTTTATAATGCTGTGGCAACAGTGATTTCCAGTCATTCGCAGCAAAGGCATTGAACTGTGATGCAGGATTAAGTAGGTCTTTTGGTTGAAATATGGTACACCCTCCGCCAGTCAACTGCGGGACACACACCCCAGTCAATTGAACAATGGTTGATCCAAGACAAGTCTGATTCATGACGGTCGATTCAAGACATTAACTTTTAATCATAAATATACAATTTTTAGAGAATTTTTTTTTGGAAAATGCTTTTCGTAATACAGGGTTATTCAAGAAATTGTAAACTTTCCATAACTTTTATCGGCACGATTTCAAAATTTTGTAAACGCAGATCGACTCAGAATTTCATGGCAATTTTTTTGGCATATAAGGTCAAAACCACGATTTTCGCTTGGTCCCCAGTGTTGTTTGGCTCCTGGTCTGTAGGTGGCCTTTGGATGGACAACAGGGTGGACCAAGGCAAATTTTCGAATTTTTGCAAAAAAAAATTTTTTCGGGTGTTATATGCCAAAAATTGCCATGAAATTCTGAGTCGATCTGCGTTTACAAAATTTTGAAATCGTGCCGGGATAAAAAGTTATGGCAGTTTGAAAGTGTTACAATTTCTTGAATAACCCTGTACTCAAATGTCTTCTGACTCCGAGTTTGTTAAGATCAAATAAGAATAAATTTTGGGAGTTTAAGTATTGATGTTTTGACTGAATCACCCAGAATTTTTGAATCATTCATTTATTTTAAAATATTTAAAAAAAAAACCTTGGAGATTAATGCAGTTTACTGGGATAGGTGTTCTATACATGCTCCGGTTTTTTTACCTTGACTTACAATCTGACTTTAAGTCTGAAATATTTTTTCTGAGATTCTCCGTATCTGAGTGTTTTCCAATATTATTATAATTCACAAAAAAATATTGTAATTATTTGCCAACTTCAGTGATAACCGCCTCGCACAACCCTAAAGAAGACAATGGCTATAAAGTTTACTGGAGTAATGGAGCTCAGGTATGCGGCTTTCAATAAAAAATAATTTTTACTTATACCGTTGGTTTAGATAATTGCTCCGCACGATGTGGAAATTTGTCGTCTGGCCCAAGCTGAACCTGAGCCAAAACCATCCTACTGGGATTTGGACTTGCTCCAAAATAGTCCCTTGCTACAGTCCGCAGATCACATTATTGAAAACTACTATAAAAGCGAAAACAGCATGTGTTACTACAAGTAGTTTTTAAAGTTGTGTTTTTTTCGGTAGAATAGGACTGACATTTCAGAGAACTCAACCAGCAGTCTGCAATCAAATTCACTTACTCTGCTTTCCATGGTATTCTTTTGCTACTGTAAGAAACAGCCCAAAATTACTCAAAATCACTATCTGTTCTCTTATTCTCCTGTTTGCTCTCAAAAATATATTTAAAAATTGAAAAAGTGTGCCGCAGATAGGCGAAATCGAATTTGAAACCCAGAGTCAACTCACGATATAGCCGAGACCGCCACCAAATGCGTTAACATCACTGCTAGAGTGCTTCAAATAAATTTCTTTTAATTTTTTAAACTGTAAAAGTCGGAAAAAATTTCCGACAATGCGGAATCGAAGTGAAGAACTATAAAAACTTACATCACACTTTTCCTTCAGGAGTTGGATCTAAATTTGCTAGGCGTCTTTTTGCTGAATATGGCATACCTGAGACAAACATCTCTTACGTCAAGGTATTGCAAAAACTCTGTCTTTTTCGTGAAAATAAGTTTTTAGGAACAAGATGAGCCCGACCCTACATTCCCCACAGTTCCATTCCCTAACCCAGAAGAGGGTCTGAAAGTCCTCAAATTGTGCCTTGAAACTGCTGATAGTGCTGGCTCTTCCATTATTTTGGCCAATGATCCTGATGGTAAATGCTTGTTAATCGCAACATTCATTGCATAACAAAAACAATTGAATTTTAGCGGATCGTCTTCAATTAGCAGAAAAACAAGCCAAGTAAACCATTTAAATTTTGAAAAATTTGTTAAAAAAATAAGTGGCTTTTTAGTGGAGACTGGCGAATTTTCGCAGGCAATGAAATGGGTATACGATTTTGTAATTTTGTTGAAAATAAGATTAAATTCCTATAGGTACAATTCTGACCTGGTGGATCTGGAAAAACTGGAGGGCTGCTAACCCTGATGTAGATCTTTCCAATGTCTACATCCTCAACAGTGCAGTTTCCTCCCAAATTGTGAAGACAATTGCCCAGGCTGAAGGTCTGCAGTCACCATCAAAATCTTTTTGATCAAGTCGATTTTTCAGGTTTTCGAAACGAAGTCACTTTAACTGGCTTCAAGTGGATGGGCAATGTGGCTGAAAGACTTCGGTCAAAAAGAAACCATGTAATTTACTTTTAAATTTGAGATTAAATTTATTGAAGTATTTTATAAAGGTGATTCTTGCCTGGGAGGAGTCCATTGGTTTTATGGCAGGCCATACTCTGGACAAGGATGGAGTTAGTGAGTAGTGCACCTTATTATTTTAAAAGTGTTGTTAACTCCATAGACAAGCATTTGCGAGTACAAGTTGCGTCGAAAAAGCTTAGGCCGTCTGGAGGCGCTATTTTTTAGGCATTGCTATGGACTAATCAGAACACAGAACTTTCTTGCAATACTTATTTGGTTTAAATGTGAAAAACGCGACTTTCGCTTGCCACCTCCCTGGTTTGAGTCCTGGCCATCCAAAGGCCATACCTCAAACTAATACTTAGCATATGTGGGTGGGTCACCACTTTTATTTTAAAGCCCATTTTTTGCAAGTCTTTATCAAATATCTTACCCAGAGCCTCAAGTACAACATCTTAGCCTTCTTTTATGTACAAACACGTATAATAAAAGTCTCTTATACAAAGAGTTTTTTCGTCCTCCAAATTGAAGATAGTATATTTCAGCCTGGATTTTGGGGAGATTGTTCTGTGTTCAAGCCCAATTTTCTACCTTTTTTGCAAATTTATGTCAGATATCTCACCGGAGCCTTAAATACAGCTGAGCAATCAAGCTTACAAACCTGATATAGGCGCCTGTTGCTAATCTAAACCATATCTCTTTGCTTGTAGAAAATCAAAAAATATCAAAATTAAGACTAGAAACTGACAAATTTAGGTGCTGCTGCAATTTTTGGTAATTTAAATTATTTGTTACATGGACACAATGTAAATCTGAAAAATGCCTTTTACAGCCGAAATTGCAAACTATTTGAAAAAGGAAGGAATGCTTATATCCGAACAGCTCTACAAAATCTACAACAAGTACTTTTACACACCAAAAATTTGAGAATAAAAGTCATGAAATTAGATATGGCTTCCACTTGGTACGCAGTTCTTACTGGATTGTGCCTGGGGCTCCAATCACTAAACAGATCTTTGAAGACCTTCGCAAAAACTTGGAATATCCCAAACAAATAGGCAGTGGCAATACAGTCAAATATGTGCGAGATCTTACCACTGGGTATGGTAATAGCGGAACTGATTTTGGTGTTAACTGTATTTTTATTACAGTTATGACAATGAACAGCCAAATAACAAAGCTGTAAGTTCTGAACCTTAAATCTTTTGAAAGAGGAGCCCCATGAATGAGCTTTATTGTATGCTAGGATTGACCACGACCGGTTTTTTTCGACCCTTTTTTTCTCATCCTTTTTAGCGAAAATTTTACAAAAAAATTGATTCTGCAAGGCCCTTACGGTAAAAATTTCTTCCTCTTCAAAACGATAAACCAAGTCTTTCAAAAGAAATAAAGATTAACTGATGTTAACTGAAATTTTTGCTCCCGAAAATAAGTTTTTTAAACTCAGTGATTTAAAAAACTCACCGAATCCTAAAACGAATGAAACGAGCTACTTGGGTATAGGCGCCCTACACCAATAGCATATCATGCGACAAAACACAAACTAAATTGAAATTAAAAGTCACAATCTGGAAGAATGGACCAGTGCCTAACCATGACGGAAAAATGAAATTTTTTCTTTTATTCCATCTTGTAGCCTGAACTCTGGGGAGCTCATAACAACTGTACTTTTTTAAAATGATCCTGTAGTAGACGAGCAATAACCGTTTCAAGTTGATCAGTCATCAGGTGCCACTTTTTTCCACTCCTAAACTTGAAAGGTCTCTAGCTCCAAGTTTTCATGATCAACATCACACTCATAATAGCTCATTTTACTCAATGTATAAGGGGTTTTCAAAACTATTTAAAAAATTTTGAAAAATTAGCTAAAGTTTGAAAAGTTTGGAGAATCATTAAATTGAGAAAAACCCATTTGACCCTGTTCTTCTGCGTTGGCCATCCTAAATTTTATTGCATTTTGTAGCGCTATTCTTGAGCTACAAGATAGGCTAAAAAAGTTAAAAAAATTTGTGGCAACTGTGGTCAAACACGCACTTCTCGTAAAATGTCGAGCAATGATTTGACGTAAAGCTTTTTTTACATTAAGCAAACCTCTGATCCTGACACCGGATTCGTGCTCAGCATTGTCGATTTGCATCTGAAATTGCTTTAAAATTTTAAATTTCGCTCGAGACAACAAACATATTTAAACTTGCTTATATTGAATTTATAAAACTTTTTCAAATATAAAACTCTTTCAAATATAAAACTAGAGACAAAGATTTTCGTTTTTGCGATTATGCAATTGCGATTATTTTTACCCTCTTCAACTGCGATTGCAATTATTTTGAAAGCATCAAGTGCGATTAATCGCTGCGATTATTGCGATTTTTCGCACAAACAGTCCATCAAGAAATAATTTTATACCACATCAGTTTTAACAACAAATCTAATACATAAAATTCAGCAATGGGAGATTTTTGTTCACGAATATCAGTTGTTCGGCATTCTGTCGACTCAAGTTAGATCTTCTGTAGTTGTAGACGTCCCTGACTACCGAGAAAAGTTGTTCGCTGGGTTGACTTGTAGCCGGAGCTGAGAGAAAGCGTCGCGCCACCTTGGCCAGTATCGCATACGTAATCTCGTATGTCTAAACAAAAGCCCACTACATAAAACTTTTTACTTAGAACCAACCTTCCAGAATTCCAGCGGATCGTCCCCTGAGTCGATGCACCTCATCTTGTTGTACGACTTTATCTCAATCATTGCGTCGCTGGTCTGCTCCACATATGATCCCTCCCTGTCCCTGAACAGATTACTGTGCTTGGAGAAGAATGAATTACTTCGCTTTGGTAGAGGAGAGCGTACTTCTGAACAAAGAATCAGTTCATGAATTATCATACAATCATACCTGAGTCACTGGCTGACACTTCTACTTCCTTCTCGCATTCCACCTGGATCCATGACGCTACGTTGGAGTTGAGCACGACCGGGTTGTTTTCCATTCTGTCCTTAAAGCGCGGATCCAGAAACATTGCCAGTGCATGAATCCTAAAATCGAAAACATTAGTATTCATTCCAGCAAGACCTAGACTTACTTCTCATCTTCAACTTTAAATTTCTTACACAGCAAATCCAGAATCGCATCGCACATTTCATCTAGTTCCGGCTCCCTCATGTTGTTGATGTGATCATGCAGCGCCGCCGCAATTGGAAATTGGATAGTGATCGGTTAATCTGCTCGGCACATTTGCTTCGACGCTTCTTCCAACGGCTCCAAGACCTTGACCACTTTTGCCAGCAGAGTCCACTCCTCTTCTTTTAGCTCCATATTACGCTTGCTGTGCCGAACCAAGTAGAGATTTACCGCGGTTCTTTGCTCAAGTAGTCGGGCGCCCATGTAGTAGGTTGAATTCCAGCGAGTAGAGACGTCCTGAATGAGATCGGTGTTTTAGTTAAACAAATTACAAATACCTGCAGTAGTTTGTGCTTAGGTAACCCCGAGCTTTCCTGTTCATCCTTGAGTCGATCACTGGTAAGAGTTGAGTGGCTGAAGTGCAAGATTCCAACATCGATTTGATTTATTGCGTTTTGAAGAGGGCATTCTTGACAACCAAGTTCAGTTTGTGAGCACCGCAGTCCGCATGCAAGTATCCGCCTTCTTCGAATGCCTGAACAATGATAAAGTTAATCCGAACAGAAAGTAAAATCCCACTTTTTTCATATTTGCTCCTTCATCGCGCAGGAAAACATGCTGTTTCTTCTTCTTAATTCTCCAATCCTCGAGCATCTGGCCGACCACGTCACCGATTGTCTCGAAATTGTGTTCACCTGGAAAATGACGCACGCAGAGGATGAACTTGTGCCGCTTCCAATTCGCATCGATTCCGTGAGCAGTGAGACTAAATTTCATAACATTTTTGGAAAATCCAAAAAATTTACCTAATGAAGCTGTCTGTTGGTCCTGACCAAATATCCGATGTGAAAGAGAGAGCAGCGCAGGCGTTCAAACGAATGACGATATCATTCTTGACCGCATTGTAGACTAGAGGCATGACTTTGTCGCTATAGTGCTGATAACCTGAACGTTCAAGATCCGCCACAATGTTCACTATTACAAATATTTACCTTTCAAATTCTCCCGATCGGTAGACGACAACAGCACTTTGAACGTTTCTTGCTCAACCACGGCAAACGGCTGATTGCTGCAGGTGATGAAGTGCATAACTTTCCGGTCCACTGCAGATAGCTCACCTAAAAATCACAAAGTGTAAATGAATTTATCATTGAAATGTTACCACTTCCTCGGACCACGAACTTCGCCATGCCATCTTGCAGTGCATTCTTCTTCAGTTCCCCAGCTCGCTCCAATTCGTTAAACTTTTTCTGCTACTCCGGATGCTTCGAAAGGTGCTGCTTCAGGTTGGTAGTCCCACCCGTGTAGTCCCCCCCCGTGATTGTTTTATCGCAGACATTGCATTTGGCTTCCGTCGAGGACACTTTCGTGAAGAGAAATCGGCCGGCTTCTCCACCTCCGAGTGTGATTTTCCAGATCAAGCTCATTCTGAAAGTAAAAACGAGTTGACGTAACAACAAAAAATGATGAACAAAAACACGAAAAATTCACGGAGGAAAACTTTGGGAAAATTGAACGAAAAATGAGCGAAATTGCTTTGCGATTATTTTGAAATTTGCGATTGCGATTTTTTTTGAAACGGTGCGTGCAAATATGCGATGCGATTATTTTAGTCCAAATTCAATGCGATTTGCGATTAATCGCAATCGCAATTAATCGCATCGCATTTGTCTCTATATAAAACTCTTTCAAATATAAAACTCTTAATAAAACTCTTTCTTGTATCGAGCGGAATTCGAAATTTGAAGGCGAGTTCGTTCATGTCGAATAGAGACAGAAATTTTCAAAAATGCGATATTTTGAAAAGGATACGATGCGATATTTTAACCGAAAATTTCCGCGATGCGATATTGCGATACGATATATCGCATCGCTTCTGTCTCTAATGTCAAAGCAGCTTTACATGCAAATCAACCATGCTGAGCACGAATCTTTAAAAAAGTTAAATGACGCAACCTCGAAATTTATAAAAAATCTAGTGGTGCAAAACCTTTTATCACAATTTATTTCCTCGTTTATTTCCTCGAAGTAAAATTTCGTGAAATGCAGATCCTACCACTGAGTACTTCATCAGAAATGATCACCTTTACTTTGGAGAGTGGAAGTATCGTCACCCTCAGAGCTAGTGGTATATGTTTTTACAATTTTTCAACTGACTAGATTTTTTGGCTAGGGAAGATTTGGCAAAAACGAGATTTGACAAACGTATATTTTGGCAAAGCGATACTTGGCGAACTTTCCTGAGCTATTGAGGGCATAAGTACACTACTTTGCCTAGTTCGACACCGCACGAAATTATTTTTTTCAACATTTTAGCTGCCAATGCTTAGCATGTGTTTAGCTACTTTACATACCAACAAATGTCGGCTTTCTAAATCTCGGTTTGCCCAATTTCTTTTTTGCCTAATCTCTCCGTAACCGATTTTTCGGTGCATAGGCGTTTGGTTAATTTTTGGATACTTGAGTTTTTGCTGTTTAAGCTGTCGAGAGCGTTCTGACATACGCTGGACTAGCCCGCGCCAGAGATAAAAAACAGAACGTCGAAAAGGCGCGAATTAGGATAAATGTCGAAAAATTAAGCGAACATCCTGATGCCTGTTTGTCCTACACAAAATTGGATTTCTAGGCACTGAACCCAAGATAAAATACTACATCGAACTAAAAACGGAGCCTGGCAAAAACAAGGAGTTAGTTTTTCGCCAACTTGTTGATAGACATAACTTAAAAAATTTCAGAGACTTGGGTGATATATTGCAGAGCCTAGAAGAGCTGGAGCAAAATGTGGTCATACCGATAGAGAAACTTCATTGAAATCAATAACATTATTTATACTTTCAGGTGAACACTTTGCTGCAACCTGTTCGTTATGGACTGATTGGTCGAGCGAAATAGAAATTTTCTGCCGATATGATAAAACTTTGCTTTTAGAATCTAAAATTTATATAGAAAATCCAACGAATTCACTTAATCGTTTAATTTGTATTTGTGTGTTAAATTATTTAAAAAAAATAAAGTAATATTTGCAGCCTACACACATCAAAGAAGCATAAGTGGCAATTTCACCGAAAAAGAATACTTGAGTAGGAATTTCTCAGTGAGTAGTTAGGCTGCCCCTAGCAGCATTCTAGGATAGGTTAATCGTTATCAGGAGTTATCTATTGAATTCCGAGGCTAAGATAAAAAATTATTGGTGTTTTTATGTAGTTGTCTAATCTTGCTACCGTGAAACCTCTTCATAAGGTTCATCCTGGGCAGTGTTTCCGAAAATAACACTTTGCATTTAACACATACCTTTTTTCATATGTTTTTTCTTATATCACCTTTTTTTCATATGTTTTTATACATTGCTTTGTAGTTGAGATTATTCTCTATCGATTGGGTGGTCAAACACACCAGTTAAAAATATTTTTAAGGAAATCCCACCAAGTGTTTAAAAAAATGAGGTGTAAGTGTACACTTGGGTTTTTTTTAAACACTTGGCGTGATTTTCTCAAAAATTATTTTTAAATGATGTGTTTGATAGAAAAAAATCTCAGCTACAAAACAGTGTAAAAACGCCTGAGATAAGAAAACAAAACATATGAAAAAAGGTATGTGTTAAGAGTTAAAAGTGTTGAGTGTTATTTTCGCAAACACTGATCCTGTTTCCGGGGACAGGCCGAAAGTATTGTTAAAAGGGCACACGCTATTACAGGTGGTGCCCGCCAATTCAAATTTTTTTTTCCTAATCATTGAACTTCTGTTTTTTGCAGGTTTTAAGAGCGTGGGCATGACCCTTATTAGCGTCGGCATGACCCTTTAAGAGAAATGCATGACAGGCATGACCCTAAGTAATTTTGTCATGTAGTAACTAGACCTGAAAACAACCTATTTTCAATGACATAGCTTTATTTGTGTCTGTTTCATCTCTTATTTGCGAAATAAATAAAAAAACCAATAAGAACATATCAAAACTTACAGAAATGAATCTCTACATTGCACTTGACTGCTCCTTGCAAATGATGCTGCCTGTTATGCATGGGACGAGCAAAAAAATTTGAACTAGCAGTTGATTTTGTCGCAAAACTCGTGAATGGATTGGACAAAAAGGAGATGAATGTATCGTTGGTTAGTTCAAACCGTTTAACTCCCTTTTCAATGATACCGGTCATCATCCCTTTCAGATAGCTTTGACAAGCCAGCCAAGAATCGTGTGTGAAAAGGCAACTACTGCAGAGCATGCCGTGAGCTGCTTCCGGAGCGACAGGTTTGTTCATTTTCCAGTTTCCAACTGTGGAAGTGGTTTATCCTCATCGATTCAGTGGTCTGACCAACAGTGCATTGCTCAACTTCAGTGGACTGAGAGATCTGATTCTTCGTCGCAACAATATTCTCAACTTTGAGCTAATTGTGGTGCTGAGCGCTCATCATTATTTCGAAGTTTGGACCATCTCTTTTTCCCTATTTTTGATCTAAATTCGTATTTTTGCAGATCTCCGAATCATTTCGCCTGCCTTGCCCTGTCCGTTTCGTCGCCGTTGCTCTGGGAAGACATCATCTATGTGCAAAACTGTTGGCCGAGCTCGAATTCGTTTCCTCTGCCTGCGCTAATGATGCTCAAATCAATGAAGAGAAAGCCGTAAGTTGGGTCATGCCTGCTCAAATCTTTGATGAAGCTTCTTCCAAGTCTGTGGTCGAGTTCCTCGCTGTTCAAAAAAGGACTGAGAATAGAATCAAGCTGAATGTGTCACAGTCGTTGTCTATAGATGTAAGTTTTTTATAGTGAAAAGAGTGGTGCAGGATCCATTAATAGAGGGGAGAAAATTAAAAGTATCGAAAATCCCTAAAACTGACTTGAACACGCTTTTAGAACTATCCATCATGCTAAGGACTGTAGTCAAATCTTTAACGAGACTTCTGGAAACTAGAAAAATTTTAAGGGTTCGTTATATCGAGGTCCATTTCAGCGGTGGATGACTGTTGTTGAAGTAAAAAACAGCGAGATATGTTGTTTTGTCTGATGAAAGTCGGGTTAGATTTTACATTTGGCATGAAGTGCTCCCATTGATGGATCTCACACTGACTCTTAATTCCTGTGCTATTGTTGCTAACATATTTGATAATTATCAACCAATTTAGATGTACTTGTCGCCTGGTCTTCCAATCAATCCCTTCCTCATCCTTGAAAATGAAATGCTTATGAAACAACTGGATGGCAGTCAGAAGACTTGCAATGAACTGCAGCTACTAGGATTTGTCAAGGCAGCTAACTTGCTATATCTTCCAAGCACTTATATGCTCCATGTAGTCAGACCACAAGGTTGGTTTGTGTTTTCTTCAATATTTCATTGTCCTTATTGTGTTAATTTACACTACGTGTCCAATGACGCGGCAAAAGTCGCAGTCACAGTTACAGTCGCAGTCACAGTGTGTGTCCAACGGCTGTGAAAGGCGACTGTGACTGCGACGTAAATTCAAATCGATTTGAAGCGTCAGTCGCAGTCACAGTCGCAGTCACACTTTTCCGCGTCATTGGACACACACTGTGAATGCGACTGTGACTGTGATTGCGACTGTTGATGTGTGTCCAATGACGCGGAAAAGTCGCAGTCACAGTCGCAGTCACACTTTTCCGCTTCATTGGACACGCAGTGTTAATCATTGTGTTCTACAAAAATATTTACTGTCGGGTCCGTCTGCTTTTTGAACACGAATTGTTGCTGAAATTTTTTGCGAGATGCTTGCGTGGTCGGTATATTTTTTGTTTAGTTGAGAATAACGAATTTTCTCCGGCAATGAAATGGGCAAAAAGTCGAATATTTTCTAATTTCTGTGATTCTTCAGATTTACTCATTTTTTTCTTTCAGGGATGGCCAATGACAAAAACTTTCAAGCATTCCATCTATTCGCAGAAGCTATGGGTTCAGAAGGGCAAGTCGCCGTCTTATTGCATTCTTCAGGAGAGCAGTGCATCCTAAAGCCGTTAAGGTGAGTTCTAATCTAAGCTAGAAGTCCTAAAGTTATGCATTTTAGGGAGGAAATCACCGGTCAGTCGTCAACTTCCTTTGTTTTTCACATTTTAAATGGGTTTTTGTAGAGCCATGGATGCTTTGCCTACAATTTATTCCTAGCGGCTACTACAAATGGGAACTTACAAGAAATGTGACCGAAAAACGTAAGTGTTTATCGTAATTTTATGAAACAAATTTGAATTTATGTTTTTAATGCAGCGAAAGCTATGTTTGCGGAAGATAAAGGTGTCAGCTATAAGGTCAACAATTCTCGTACATACTGGACGGACTCTCATGGTAACTTTTATTTGATTTATTTTTTTTTGTATTCGACAGATATGTTTTGAAAGCTGAAAAACAAAATTTTTTATAACTGCTTTATAACCACATCTGGTTTTTTGCTTGAGTCATTGTCTGTAGGGTGTTTTAAGATATTTGACCTGGAAAGGCCATCACTTTTTTCTTAATCGAATTTCGAGATTCTGTGAAAGCAGACCGACTCAGAAAAATTGTATTATTTGGAATGTAATGTCAGGAGCTTGATTTTAATTTTGTCTCTGTGGCAGTCTTCTGAATTAGCGAGGACTGAAAACACATTGGGATCAAGCCAAAATCGTGTTTTTTACATTATTTACCGCAAAAATTATACAATTTTTGTGAGTACGTCTGCTTTTAGAGGATTTCGAAATTCGATCTAGAAAAAAGTTATGGCCTTTTACAGTGTTTATGATATCTTAGGAGTAAACGAAGTATTTATTTCGTGACAATACGACTGGCTTATAGCCCCAACATTTAAGGACATGGATTTAAAAAATTTTAAAATTTGTTGAAAATAACTCTATCGGTTAGCGAGAAAACCTTCACCTTGACTACATTAACTACATTGACTACATTTTGATTTGAAAAGTTTTAGGCATTCAACAGGATATTCAAAAGATTCATCGCCTGCTAAAGAGAAATGATCGTTTGGAGCAGTTCTATCAGGTTTTTATTTTTGTGATTCCTTAATCAAATTTATGCTTTTGCTATAAGCTATGATTTTTTAGGAAATTCAGAGAATCAGTCTCTATGCCGTGGCCTGTGGTTACGATTCTTTTGCTCCAGTCATGGCTGAGATGTTGACGAAGCGGTGTGCAAACATCTCGCCGGAGAACAAGATCATTTTGAATGAAGTCGTTAATGCTCTGAGGTATGTTTTGGTTTCAATAAGCATCTGGCAATATGCGAAATTTGTTCTTACAGGGAGGGTGGTTTCAAATCGGTAATAGCCAAGAAGCGATGATTGAGAAAAGTGTGACCAAAAAATATTCCGTTTTTTCAAGCTTTACGTGTTGATTATCCTTTGTGATGTTTGTATCCGTTGTTGTTTTCATGAATAAAAAGTTGTACAAAATTATTTAACTTCATTTTTTTCTTTTGGAGGTGTGCAGTCGGATAATTTAGGAAAAAATATTGTTGATACAAAGTTGATAAGTTAAATGAATCCTTCGGTAAATTAGCGTTGTCTTTTTAAGACATCCTTCAGTAAATTAGTATTTAATTTTTAAGAAGTTGTATAGGGTGTCTGGAAGAGCAGCCACCATTCATGTGGTCGGATTGCTCTTAGGCTTCTAAAGCTCTGCTCCAATGAATTTTTATTGGAACGCAAAAATAAATTATCTATAAAAAAAGTGAGAAACACGCGCGAATAAATCAACCAGTTCGAAAAATATTGCCAAAATATCCACGTAACGGGAACAGAATATTCGTTTTAGATTTGTGACAAAAATTACCGTAAAATCTCTATTATAAGACACCTCTACTGTTATATTTTCGAATGGTTCTTCGTATCTGTATCGTCGCTATGTGTGGAAACATATTCATCTGGCTTATTAGCCGAATTTTTAGTATCGAACTTAACTTAATAATGACTTAAATTAACTGGTAGGCCAGAGTTGAATCAAGTGGTGGGGCGAGGGTTAAATCGACTGGTGGGGCAATGGTCGAACTTAGCCAATAGAATCCCCCGGGGATAGTCGAAAAATAATAGACCTCCCTCTAATAACAGGCAAATAAGCGAACTGGCAGTACAGTCAACTCTCGATACAGTGTAGCCCCGGGGACGAGAAAAAATATACACTATATCGAGGGTTACACTATATCGCTATAAGCCAGTTTGGCTCAGGGCTGACCAAATCAGGTTCAAAATATATACACTATATCGAGATCTACACTATATCGAGGGTACACTGTATCGAGAGTTGACTGTATGCGTATTTTGTTCTTATAGGCACGGTGGTTTCAGATCGGTCATAGCCAAGAAACGATCATTGAAAGAGATATATGTATTTATATATATGATTAAGAAAAAATTCTACCAGTCTAAGCTTTATGGTTTGATTACCCTTTGTCGATGTTTCTAGCATATGCTATTTACATGAATCAATAGATCTACAGTGTTATTTAGCAATTATTGTTTTTTGGTTTAGTTTTATGAATTTTGAGATATAATGTGTGAAATTGTCTCCTCCTTGAAATTGTCTTCTGATTTCTAAATCAATCGGATTTTCTTAAAATTTCATTGGAATTTCCTTAAAATTTTCGCTTTTAACCTTCTGCTTCTTTTGGAAAACACCCTTTTTTGGAGATGTTCCGCCTTTCACGACCAGATTGACATTCTCCCATTCCTATCAAAGCTTTATTCGCAGTAGACGTCTTAATAGATATTCGACTGGATCGGCCAAAGTTTTTGCGCGCAGCGCAAAAACCGTGTGTGATTTGTAAAATGTAGATATCGGGAGATATTAAAAAGAGGCATTTTTAGGGGTTTTTCTCTTGTTAAAACCTCTTGTTCGCACTAGTGGAGAATCGGTTCCCATTTTTTCCTTGGTTCCCCTGTTGATTTTAATCTTTTTTCTCACTTTTTATTAAAACTAAAGTTAAAGTCAAAGCACCTTCGTAATCTTGTCACCAAAACATCAAAAATTATTTATTACTTAATACAGACAATAATTTTACACTTTTAGGAATTATAATTTTCTATACGATGAATCATAGAGACCTGTCCGAAGAGCTTGTCCAACACATTTTTTTCTCAACTTTTGCGCTCTGACGAAATACTGCTTCGGAGACATACGAGGGAATTAAAGTTGCTCTTATTCCACGAAGACGCTTGAGTTTGTGCTTGACGTGCATCCAAAAGCCTCCCACTTTATTTGTATGAACTAAGATGGGATTTTGCTTTTCATCGATATCATTCCTGGAATACATTTAAAAATAAGAATATTATATGCAAATCCTATACCTGGCAAAGATCTTTTTGTGGCAAATACTGAACTGTTTGTATATCACCGGCTTCCCCGTCTATTTCCCTAGCTTCTGATAGGCCGACAAGTCGTCTGAAATTGTTGTGGTTCCAGGATTAATCTTCCTCCGAATGATATGCAGCAATGTCTTCTTCTTGCGATTAGGTACTGATAAGGCAAATGCTTTTCCACCTTAGCCACGCTCGATCCCCCCGAAAGCTGGTGTCCAGTTTTCCTCGATCCGCGATTATATTTTCTTTTGCTAACAACCGTCTAGTCGATCTCAATAATCTTCGCGGGGCCTCCGATCTTTTTCTCATTGTTACAGTAGCTGAAAATAAACAAAAGAAATTTATTTTCTAAATATAAAGCTTACTTCTGGCAGACTTCTCTGTGTAGATTGAACCAGTCGATTATAGTATCATTATCCAGTCCCAATTCTCTGACAGCGTGCTTGTTATCATAATCCACAGACCACATATAAGAAAGAGTTCTAAGCACTGATAATGGCAAATTAGATCTTGCGAAAAAGGAACCGTCTCTGATTAAAGTTGCTGAGCGCTGAACACCCTTCGCCTTGCATGTCCACCACGATGCAATTATATAAATATACACAAGGAAATAAGTACCTGTACCCCATCCTGGAGCTGAGTACGTTTGATAATACGCATCGCCTTTTCACATTTTGGACAATTCATCGTGTTTTTAATCATATTTACACTGACAAGGATGGAAAGAACTTCTTCATCAGACATTTGAAAGAGATGACGTAGCCGAAGTGAGTTGAAATCAAACTACTGTAGACTGCTGATATCTTCGACCATATGGAATCGCATAGAAAAACCTTAAAAGATAGAAGGACGTGCATAAAAGGACTAATAAAATAAAAAATATAGCAATCACAGACAAAGTTTAACCCTTTTCTGCCTGTGCGTATGAGATCATACGTAAAATTTTTAATTTTTTTGTTTTGTGCAAAGGTTGTATATAGGGGTAAAATGGTCGGTTTTATTATAAAAATGTGGTCAAAAACAGCGTGTGAACAGTTGAGATTTTGACATTTGTACGTATTTTACTGTTATTCTTTCACATGGAATTGTTTGTAGCATGGGTACGGAACGGGATGCAGCCGACATTGCATTTCTCGCACATCTTGTTAGTTCTTCCCTTGCAGATGGCATAAACAAGAGATGATTCAGATGTAGTCATCCAGTGATCCTGCCTGTCGTATCTCACACAGTCAGTTACACGCTTGGAAGTTGTTTGCTTGTCCTGTGAAGATCTCCGACCAGGGCCTTTTGGCGGATTTGCATGAGTGCGCAAGTAGGACGTAGCAATATATCGACGAAAGTCAAGATAAGGAGTGTTTGGATGTTGTTTTCTCCACAACTGCCAGGCGTTATGGACAGCAGTGTCCACTCCAAAGCAAAAGCATGACCACCACCATTTCTTGGATCCTATGGCAACGCGATAGTTGTTGATGTTTTGATCCATTCTGTCGACATCTCCCATGAACTGGTTGTAGGCATGGACTGTGTTTGGCTGATCAAGCTCGCTTTTTTACTAATCAAACACTGTTTTAGGCAAAATTTTTATAATAAAACCAATGTTTTTACATCTATTTAAGACGTTTAAAAAAATTCAAAAAAATTTCGATTTTTTGAAAATTAATTATGGCAGAAATGGGTTAAATCCAGGAAATAACATTGTGCTAAGACAAAGATAGTTTGAAAACATTTCTTTGAAAAAATGAACAGGGGAGACTAAAGCATATTTTTGAAAAAAGCAACAGGGGGGACCAAGGCAAAAATGGGAACCGATTCTCCACGACTCTCGGATGTTTGCCAAATAAGTGCTAGAAGAAACGAGCCACATATTCTTGCTGCCTTCACGAATATGGGTGAACATTTGCTTCTCTTCCCGTAGCTCAAGCATACCCTTCCTCAATTTGCTCTGCGGACTTCATCGATCTTTGGCAATAGGGATGGTGTTCTTTGAAATAATTGCTGTAAAAGATCACAAGATGAGGCTTTCACCTGTTTTTCCGGATGCGTACTCCATTCGCTCAATATCTGCTGAAGTTGTAGAAGATGCCGTAATAAACCTTGGAGAGCACGCTGCGTATATACTGCTTTTATACTGCTTTTAGCACTGACTTTATGCTCTCTAATCCACAGTTCATTGCCAAGCTCATTGTGCCGCTCTCAGATCCGTTTAGGTAATACCTTAAAGTCTTGTATCCGAGTGAGACTTAAGAAAAAAAAGTTTACCACTGATGATAGACGTCGCCTAGTGTGAGACAAGAACGAATGAAGTTGGCCAGCTTCTGCATAAGAATACCGTCTTGCATGTATTCTTTCTCCCAATGCTTGATCATCATGCGAAAACCTGAATACATGACTACGCATGCTGATTAACATACAAATCATACCGATTGCAAATTCCACCCCAGAGCTAGCACGTGCTAGTAGCCGGACCTCCTTTTGGATCTCCTTCGCAGTATTCTTATATGTCGCGCTCTTCGTAGTTCCTTTATATGCTTTTGCACAACGTGGAAAAACATAGCCCACTATCTGCATCGGGGAAGACCCCACGGGCGGCTAAAAATGAGCCGTATGGATGAATCGACTAAGCCAGGAATACCTGCAGTTATCTTTGAGTCTGCATCACGGACGATAATCTTTGGCGCATAGAAGTGCAAACAGTCAACATTCTTTATCGATTGGAAAAGGCCCTTGTAGGCAAACATGCTTTTGGAAGTACATAGTTCAATAGTTGTTGGAAAAAGTGCTTTTTCGGATCTGAGAAGCCAGAAACCTAAAAGGACTTACACTAGATGCTCTAAGAGAATGTAAAACAAGAGGATCTTTTATTCAAGTCAGTAAAAAAGACTTACTGCACATATAGGTGAAAATTCTTTTCCTTCCACCCATCTAGTTGCTCATTCGTTGTGCACGTCGCTTGAGTCTTCCAGTCACGCGTTTTAGGCATAGTTTGATCTAAATAACACAGAAGCTTTAATAACCACTGCGATTCACTCTTTATGCGGTACTTATAAGCCTTTCGTGGCACATTTCAGCTTTTTCGTGGCAGAAAAAATCTTTTTCGTAGCATATTTCAGTCTTTTTGCAAACCAAATCAGTATGAGACATATTGTTGTCCTGAAAAATTAGTTGTCTCGAAAATTTCATTGTCCGAATATTTGTTGTTTTGAGCGGAATTTGAAAATTGACAGTGAGTTTTGAAGTTGAAGAGCATTTTTCTAAACTGAACACGAATCCGATGTCAGAATTCAGTATTTGTCTAGCGCAAAAAAAGTTTCTGAAGTCTTTCTAATTTTCATTTCTGAAAAATGCCTGCTGATTTTTGGAAAAATGTTTGCCAATTTTTTTTTCCAAAAATTAGCAGTCATCTTAGCAGCAGTCATCAAAATTAGCAGTCACATTGTTTTTGCTGGCCTTGTGCTTATCTAAAAAAATAAATCGTTCAGTTCCACTAATTATATGAATTGTAAAACTAATGCTTGTTAGATTAACCAACTGCTCTAAGAATGGGGTAAGAAGACCTGAACGGTCGACTCCACTGGTCACCTTTTTTTATACAGTGAACCATCGAAATAATTGAACACCCTCCAGTTCGTTTCCGCCTAAGGCCCGACGCTTTTTCAATTCCAGATTTTAAAGTCTTCTGCTGAATCTCATTAGCCAGTCAATTTTTTTTATAAAAACATTGCAGAGCTTAAAAGTTACGTTAAAAAACTATTTTGAAAAATTTATTAAAACTATTTTTGAAAAATGGTAGAGTTTTTTTGATTCACCCTGTATTGGGAAAAAGACTTAAAAATTGTCCGACCCTAGGCGGAAACGAACTTAAAGCTGTGGCATTTTTGA
Source organism: Ditylenchus weischeri (assembly GCA_029231635.1). NCBI lineage: Eukaryota > Metazoa > Nematoda > Chromadorea > Rhabditida > Anguinidae > Ditylenchus > Ditylenchus weischeri. The sequence continues at coordinate 48,969 of JAMRYI010000862.1, forward strand.
GACCTCCCTGCAAATATATTCTCAACAGTGATAAGACTAGGGTTGTGAAACAGTCAATTTACAGGTCGATTGACCAGTCAAATACTTTGATTCATCGATAAGGAAAGGAGGAAATTCCTCTTTCATGTTTTTGCTAAAAGAGAACATTTTTATTTTTTTAACACATTTGAAGTCAAATGGGGCACAAACCAAAAATTTTGTATGAAAAAATTGAAATCGAGTACTTGATTTGACTTTTTTAAGCCGCGTATCCAATGAGTGAGAGTAGATTTCGAGTTTTTTTACGCGGGAACGATATATATTTTTTCGTCATCGATTTTTTTCTGTTGGTGTCATATTTTAGCTATGACGCAAGGCTACACACCAGGGCTGTACCGGATGTCAAAAAATATCGGATCGGATATCGGACATCGGATATGAAAAAGTGCCGGATATCGGTTATCGGATACCGGATATCGGATATTTTTAAAAATCTTGATCAAAATGTGTTTTGGCATTTCCAGCGATTCCTGCAGTTCTTTCAAGTACTCCCGGTTGATTGGCGATTTGCGTACCTTTCGAATCAGATTCTTTACGTTCTCCAGAGTTTAGCTGAATTCAGGAAGAATAGACAAGCCGTCCTTGACACACTAAAAATCAAGTTAAGTATCTGTTTAAAAATAGAACACACCAGTTGAAGTTTATGAAGAAAACAGTCAAATGATTCGACTCGCATCAGCCGACTGGTCAATCGCATATTTGGTGCAGCATCGTGAAGCAGCATGTGAATCTTGTCAGCACTTATTTGAAATTCCTCGATGACTTCCAGAAGCACCACAGAGAGGTCGATTGCTTTATGACTTTTGATCGGAGTTGCGGCCAACACAAGAAAAGAAGGGTTCATGTCGGCGTCCAAAAAATGCACTGTCAAGAAGATCAACGACTGGGAACTAAAATTCATAATACCCTAAAAAGTTCATTTGGGAATCTCAACAACCTGTCCTTTGAGCTCCAAGCGTCGGAGGTGAAGCAGAAGTACGGCACTTTTGATGAATCAGCGACGATCTTGCGCTTCAGCTGTTCATATATTTTTGGGATTTCTGTCTGCATGTAGAATTTACGTGACCTGAAATACGTTAAAGAATCAAGAAGATGAAAAGGGAAATCTTACTTGACTTTGCACTGTGGTGCGATGAAGAAGGCGACGAAATCCCTTTCTATCCACGATGGCAAGCGGCGCCGCATCCACGCAAATCATTTCCCCAATTGTTCGATCGATAGCAATGGACTTGCGCCCGGTGCTGGTCCACTGATCTAAAAATAGTAAATGACTTTCACTATGAAAAGAAAGGAATATTTAACTGAAAGATTCGTCGATTTTGGGATCACTAGTAATTTTCATACGCTTGGGCGAAGGCTCTTTAGGTTTTGATTCCACTGGATGAAGGCAAACGAGATACTAGGCTGAGAACCGGCTTGTTTCTGGATACGGTTCTTCTCATTCAGCATGGCTGCTTCTCGGCGCTTGAACAGCTCTGCATGCTTTCCTTGAAGATGGTACTTCATCTGATTTGTTCCCTTCTTCGGCCCAAGATCCACAGAGAAGTCGCAATGCTCAGCTCTGCACTTTACTATGGTTCCGTTTCTTACAAAAATGCATCCCATTTTTGGTCGTTAGACATCTTGAAAGCCGGAAATGTGAGGTTCGAAATGCAAAAAAGATAAAATGAAGAAGTGATTGGGCATAAAATGACCGAAAAATATGGTTTTTAGAAAAATTAATTCGAAAAAAATCTTTAAAATAATATCGTAAAATGCCTGAGCTCGTCTGATTTATCCGAAATTCAGTGATTTTTTCGGATATCGGATACCGGATATCGGATGTCAAAAAGTGCCGGATATCGGATGTCGGATATCGGATATCCGGTACAGCCCTGCTACACACATACCTGTGCGGGCGCTGGCGCCAGACAAAATTTTACTTCTTTCGGCAATGGATTTGAAATAGTTTTGACATTTTAAAATTTCAACACTATGTTTTTTGGTATAGCTGCATCTAAATTAGATCCTGGCAGCAAAAAAAAAATTCACTCCTATCATTCACTCCGGCGCCGCTACATTCGGGCGTCGGTGTCAGGTCGGTGCCGGCGCCGACTTTTTTTGAGCGTGCAGGTATGGCTACACAATGACAATTTTATCAGCCACATATTACTGAAAAGTTTTGATAAAAATTCGGACGCTAGTGTCATATCCCTTCGCTTTTGTTAGTAATGGCCAGGCCCTGAAACTGAGACCTAAGCTTACGGGCCTAAGATATGACATTATCGTCCATATTTTTATTAAAATTTCAGTGATATGTGGCTCGAAAAAATCTCATTGTGTAGCCCTGCATTTCAGCTACAAAATGTGACCAACAAAAAAGGAAATTCGATGACGAAAACAAATTATGGCCGTTCCCGCTTTAAAAAACATAGAATTTACTTTCACTCATTGGATTTGAGGCTTTAATTTTAGGGGACACTTCACGAGTGCTTGAAATTCGAAACCATAATTCGGTATTATTTCGAGCGCTTGAAATTTGAGGAATTTTGAAGTTTCTAGCAAAATTTCACCTTTGATTTTTATTGCTGTTTTTATTTTTATGCTCCTCCAATTTGAGTTTCTCACTTTCACGTTCTGCACAGATAGTCTCAGATCTTTCTCTTTTTGCTTGTGTAACTCATATTCTTGCTTTAATTTGACGTAAAAACACAGAAAAACAGGGCTATTATCATTTTTAAAATATTAACTGTAATTTTTCTCTTAAAAATTTGTTATTATCAGTTTTAGAAACATCACGAATTAATTGCACGATTGAAGACAAAAAGCACGGAGTGCTTGTAGTTAAATTCATGGATTTGGCGGTAGTTCAAAAGTGCCGTATTTGTTTTAATAGAGCAGTACTCCCCTAATTCAAAATCGTGTTCAAAATCAAGTTTTCAAAAAGTGGGTCAAAACGGCTGCATATGACCTTGTAAAATTTAAACTGGTAAAACATGAGACTCGTAAATCATACAACTGGTAAAAATGAGTTTCGAAAAACATGGAACCTGCGAAAACGAGTTTTGAAAATCATGGAACTCGCGGAAACCAGTTTTGGAAAACAAAGAACTCGTAAATTTGTGCTCTCACATATCTAGGACCTGTAATTTTATGATTTGGCTAATGTGAGGTTAAGTTATCATAATATTGCGTTGGATTCTGAAATAATCAAACATATTTACTTTATTTTGTTGGCTTTGAACAATATCTAACCAATTAGACCGTGAAACTGTGTGCCTTGGTAGCCTAGTGGTCTCTAGTTGAGTGTTCGAGCGCTTCAGTCAACTATCCCAATACAGTCAACTCTGGGTCAACGATACAGTCAGCTCTCAGTCAACGATACTGTCAACTATCCCAATACAGTCAACTCTGATTCAACGATACAGTCAGCTCTCAGTCAACGATACTGTCAACTATCCCAATACAGTCAACTCTGGGTCAACGATACAGTCAGCTCTCAGTCAACGATACTGTCAACTATCCCAATACAGTCAACTCTCAGTCAACAATACAGTCAGCTCTCAGTCAACGATACTGTCAACTCTCGCAGTACAGTCAACTCTGGGTCAACGATACAGTCAGCTCTCAGTCAACGATACTGTCAACTATCCCAATACAGTCAACTCTCAGTCAACAATACAGTCAGCTCTCAGTCAACGATACTGTCAACTATCCCAATACAGTCAACTCTGGGTCAACAATACAGTCAGCTCTCAGTCAACGATACTGTCAACTCTCGCAGTACAGTCAACTCTGGGTCAACGATACAGTCAGCTCTCAGTCAACGATACTGTCAACTATCCCAATACAGTCAACTCTCAGTCAACAATACAGTCAGCTCTCAGTCAACGATACTGTCAACTCTCGCAGTACAGTCAACTCTGGGTCAACGATACAGTCAGCTCTCAGTCAACGATACTGTCAACTATCCCAATACAGTCAACTCTGGGTCAACGATACAGTCAGCTCTCAGTCAACGATACTGTCAACTATCCCAATACAGTCAACTCTGGGTCAACGATACAGTCAGCTCTCAGTCAACGATACTGTCAACTATCCCAATACAGTCAACTCTCAGTCAACAATACAGTCAGCTCTCAGTCAACGATACTGTCAACTCTCGCAGTACAGTCAACTCTGGGTCAACGATACAGTCAGCTCTCAGTCAACGATACTGTCAACTATCCCAATACAGTCAACTCTGGGTCAACGATACAGTCAGCTCTCAGTCAACGATACTGTCAACTATCCCAATACAGTCAACTCTCAGTCAACAATACAGTCAGCTCTCAGTCAACGATACTGTCAACTCTCGCAGTACAGTCAACTCTGGGTCAACGATACAGTCAGCTCTCAGTCAACGATACTGTCAACTATCCCAATACAGTCAACTCTGGGTCAACGATACAGTCAGCTCTCAGTCAACGATACTGTCAACTATCCCAATACAGTCAACTCTCAGTCAATTATACAGTCAACTCTCAGTCAACGATACTGTCAACTATCCCAATACAGTCAACTCTGGGTCAACGATACAGTCAGCTCTCAGTCAACGATACTGTCAACTATCCCAATACAGTCAACTCTCAGTCAATTATACAGTCAACTCTCAGTCAACGATACTGTCAACTATCCCAATACAGTCAACTCTGGGTCAACGATACAGTCAGCTCTCAGTCAACGATACTGTCAACTATCCCAATACAGTCAACTCTCAGTCAATTATACAGTCAACTCTCAGTCAACGATACTGTCAACTCTCGCAGTACAGTCAACTCTCAGTCAATTATACAGTCAACTCTCAGTCATACAGTCATCTCTCTCAAACAATTAACTGTCGCAATACAGTCAACTCTGCCATGATATTTGTGAAAAATAATTGGAAAAAGTTAGCTTGGAGGACCAAGGTTAAAAATATTTCACCAATTCTTACCCAAAAATTTTTTTCTACTAAAAATGATAAAAAGTGTTAATTAAGAGTTTCTAAGCTAACAAAAAAAAATTGCAAAAAAACAATAGGGGGGACCAAAGCATGTTTTCACACATTTCTGACCGAATATGGTAACGCAGAAGCCCATTAAAAACAGTCATAAGGGAACGTCCATAAATTATGTCACGCTGACAGGGGGGGGGGGGGGTTCCCAGCCCAATCTGACAAAATCTGACAGAGGGGGGTTGGGGGTAAATGGTCTTTTTCTGACAGGAATGTCAGATTTCACAGAAAATTTTCTTGAATAGTTTAAATCAGTTTTGAAAATTTTGACCTAATTTTTTGTGTATTTGTTTATCTGTTTTGCACGTCATATAAAAAATAAATGTATTTATTGCAAAATAAGATTAAAACATATAGTCCATATTTTATTATGGCTCATATTTTAAGTTTTCCATTTCTAATTCTTGATAGTTTTCTTGAAGAGCTCGCACTTGCCTCATTTCCTCAGCCAAATCTACTTCGTCTTCAATGACGGTTTCTTCAGGATCCTGGAAATCCATGAAATCCATTTCAAATTCTTGGCAAGCCTTTTCATGTGCATTTTTCCGTTTGACGCTAGACATATAAAGCCGACAATGCTTACACATCATTTTCTCGTACTTGTCTTTCATAGTTGGGCAGTACTAATCAAAGCAAATGGGTTCAGAAAAGCAGCTGCTGAGTGCGAGTCTGTCTGCCAAATCTCCAAATTCAGGTTTTTCATCACCCTCTTCAGCTACTCTTGGTCCTCTTGCGTCAAAAACACATGGGATAGGCGCAGGGAGAAATGATGGTAGGAAATTTGGAAGTTTTGCACATCGGTAACCTCCACAGCACCAGTCTTCTCCGCATTTTCGGATCTGCAGTGTGTAAAGACTTTGGCGGACATGCTCTGTGAGCCAATGTTATCCAGGAAGAGATGGCAATTCCGCGGCATCTTTTTCGATGTACTGTGCAAAAACTTGGTGGCCATTGATTGTCTAGACGTATTTTCAAATATTCCAGGTTAAATTTTTATACTAAAAATTACCATTTCTGACCAAACGTCACAAAGTATTTCTGCCGAAGCTTTAAAGTTCTGCCTCTCTAATTCTCCATTAATGGTTTTGCCTGAAGAATCAAGGTGAGTCCCAAATGTGGCGACTGGTAGTACAACACCGGATAGATGCTTTGAAAGCGGTGCCATTCTTCTTTCCACTGGAATGATCCAGCAGTTAACTCCTCCTCCTCCGCCCCCCGTTCCTGCAGCCACACTTCCTCCTACTCCTGCCAGCAACTCTTTGATTGACGACAACATCACCATCGTAGATGCATTTTTTATGGGCTTACTGTGATAGTGCTAATATCTGCAGTCTACTTTATGAACCAATACCTGAAGCTCCGAAAGTTGGATATCCTTTCGGCCAATGAAATGGTCTCAAGCATCAAAAAAACAAGGCCTTAGAAAAAGAAGAGGCGAATGAGTGAGTCAAGACCAAGCTAACACATATTTACGAAAAAACTATTTTGTATGCTATTGAAATTTCAGTATGCAACTATAATATAAAATACCTTTTGAACCGGTTAACCGGTTGAACTGGCAACCCGGTATATAATATATACAATGTAATTTGGAAGTCTAAAGTTGTTTCAGAAAACTGTCAGATTTTAATAAGGGGGTTCCGGCCCATTCTGACATCTTCTGACAGGGGGTGGGGGTCGCCAAAACCGGGCTGTCAGTCTGACATAATTTATGGACGTTCCCTAAACCAAAGAAAAGACAACTAAAAATTCAAATATGAATAACAGAAACTCAAGAAAGTTGTTTTACGAGGTAAAAAAATTGAGCAAGCAAATTTACGCGTTTCATGTTTCACAAAACTCGTTTCCCCAGTTCATTGAATATCGAGTTTAATGTTTTTCAATTTTTTTTTCACCAGTTCCATGATTTACGAGTTTCATGTTTTATCAGTTTAAATTTTACGAGTTCATATACAGCCATCGATACGCTAGTAAGGGGTGACGCTGCGTGGTAGGGTTTATTCGACAATAGAAAAATTGAAAAAGCGGATAATTCTAAAACCGGATAATTCAACAGAGGATAATTCATCAGCGGATATTTTATTAAATTTTCGGTTCTTTTCGGTTATCGGCACCCCACCACTAATTGCTTAATTTCACTTTTACTCCATAAAGTCATCATTATTTACAGTTTACAAAGCACAATAACTAGTTACACAATATCAGCGAGCAATTTCAATTTAAAGCAATTTCATCGCCTCAAGTTGCATTTCCAGAAAATTCTAGAGGCAAAGTAGAGATTCATTTCATGACCCTTTTGCATTGTCTGCTCGATGGAAGTAGTCCTCTTTTTTGTAGAAATTTAACGGTGGCTTCTTCTCCTCTAGGTTTTTCGTGGAAATTGATCTGAACATGCAAAACATTTAAAGATAATAGTATTATTGAAATGTAGGCAATCAGCTGACCCTCTGGTTGTCCTCGTCCACGCGAGTCTTTTTAACCCACGAATCGAGAGCTTGCTGAACCACACGTTTCGACATAGTTTAAACAACGAAACTATCTAAACTTTTGGAAGATAAATGAATCAGGAGCCTTCCATAACTGTCAAGTGTGCTGATGGAGTTACCTAGGCGCTATGCCTGCAGCGGGATGGTGGAATCGTGCAATGGCTACTGCAGAGAATGCAATTTAGAAACCGCATTCGACTTTCATCTCAATTCGTCTTTAAATGCATCTTCTAGTCTCACCAAGTGTGTGCATCGCTCAAAGGTATACAGTAACGAGCAAAAAAATTCGATTCGGTCATTTTATTTTTGGCACGAAATCAGTTATGTGAAAAACAAAGTTGTAGCATTTTTATCGCTCTTTCAAATGGTATATAACATTCTACGACGAGTGTTTAATTTTATGAATTTTTTTTTATTACGTCCACCCCAATTCATGGACGAGCAAAAAAAAATTCATCAAAACGTTTATTCCTTAATGAACCATGTTTTTCTTGTTTACTGGCGTGATATCTTTAGTCCAGTGTAGATGCTCTCATAAGATGCTCAAAAAGATAAGCCTTTTTTATCCAGATCCTTAAAAAAAGACAAATTAAACAAAACTGCTACCAAAAATAAAGCGAGCCACACTTTTGTGAAAAAATAAAACCAAAAATTATAAAATGTGATAAATTGAAAAATTAGTAGACTGTTCAAAAAACTCAGTTATCTAATATTAGATTCGCTAAAATAATTTTGACTGACGATGATTATATACGTTTGACATTTTTAGACGTTTGACAAAGTCGAATTCCTGCCTACGTATTTTTAAAATTTCCCTAAAAAACAGCTGTTTATGAATGTGAAAAATTTCAAAGCTTATACTACGTTAAAATCATTTATTATTACTTGAAAATAAATTCTCTACAACAAAATAATCATACCAAAATGAAGTAAGAGACACGCACGAATAAATTGACCATTTAATAAAATATTGCAAAAACAAGGGACCACAGGCGCCTATCGGCGCCTCTATAGTATTTCGAAATTTCGATAGTGCATTCATCGTGAAAAACTACGCGTCTATCTACGTCTACGTTCTTTTCGAGACATCGCAAAAATGGCCATCGTTGGAAGCAGAAAAACCATCCTCCAGGCCTACCCCAAAATCCTCCAACTCCAATTTTGAGGGACCACAAAAGTTTTTCTTTTTCGAAGACATTTTCCTGGGTCTCGGCATAAAAAGACGCTGAATTGTCTGAAGTTTGGGGTTCCGTCGAGACATTGCCGAAAATAATCGGAAAAATAAGCAAAAATGGCCTGAATGTGGTCAAAATGTCCATTAAAAAGTAGGACGGACACATGCCAAATACTATATAGAGATATCCACGTTACAGTAAACAGAATCTTTGTTTGAGATTTTTTATAAAGTCTTTTTTGTTGCGTTTCATTTTCACATGTTTACCGAACTGCAAAAAAGTAAGGAAAAGACTTTGGGTTTATCTTTACGTGTGCTGGCCTAAAAACAAGCCCAAAATAATTATGAAATTTCGAGGTCGATCTCGAGATTTTTGGGTCTCATATGAAATCGAAAATGTGCAATCGGCAAAGCTCATTAGAATTAAAAAAACAATAAATAACCATGTAAAATATTTGCTGCGCTCCGAGATAGAGGTCCTAAAGTCAGGGGGACTAGTTTAGAGCAGGGGCAAACTATTTTAGAGAAAATACGGTATCAGGTTTTTTTATTTTCTAGACATTTGCCTAAACGAATTTTCTGTTCCCACTACCTGATAAAAAATAATAATTTCAAATGGTAGTCTCTTTTGAAGTGAATTTGTCTCCAATGGAAAATATTCTGTTAAAACATCTGGTTTCAACTAGACTTTCAAATACAATTGCAGCATTTTGACCATCTTCATTCATGTTTTCTTCGTCCATTTGCATGATTGCTGTCTCAACGCTCGCCGAACTGTGGTTTTTGAAGGTTCGATCTCCATTGCTGGAGCTTCCATTCTTGTGGTCAGTAACTGAGGTGTCCGATGGTAGCTCACTTCTCCTTCTAAATTTTCTGCTCTTCTCATTGAGATTGTAGTCTCCCTGATTGGTTAGGTTGGCTTGAATAGTGCTTTTGGTTGTATTGGATCCTACACCCAAAATAGCTGCTGACAAAGATCTGCTTAGAGGCGAGTTGTCTAATGGCTGCAGCATTTTGCGTAAGTGACACATATCACTGGATCTGCGAGAGTCCAGGAAGGACTGGACTGTCAACTCCAAGCAGTTTTTTTTGTGCTCATGTCTTTGCGACGTACGTGCGAATTCCTGGAATTTTTTAATAGAAATTTTTGGAAATTTGGAAATTTTTGTTTTTGCAAAGTTTTCCGAAACCCTGCTGACGCCATCACCCCAAGGCTGTTTTACCCCTGAACAATTTCAAAGTTAGCTGTACCACATTTCCAAACCAGAAAATATGGATTTCAATTATTAATTTTGACTAAAAATATACTTTTTGTGGCTCTATATGTGTTGGGGGTCCTCCCGAAAAAAAACATGCCTTGGTCCCCCCTGTTGATTTTTTTCGACAAATTTTTTTGCCTTGGTTCCCCCCCCCCCATTGTTTTTAATTTTGTTTTTCGAAAAAATTTATTCTTTGACGCAGAACAACAACGCAGAAAGCTTGACACCAATAAAGATGAGCTATGCAAACACCATACTATTAATGACATCAATAATGTGTTCAAAAATATTCAGTTTCATAGCATTTGTGTTGTAACGGATTAGGCACCGAATAAGGTATCATCCTAGTTTGAGCCAACCATTTGATGCTTGAGATATTGTCCAGTAAAAGAATTTGTTGAAGATTGATTTGCAAAAAGTCTATGTCTTCGCAAGCATTGAAATCGACGATAAACCTCTCGTTTTCGGTGAAGTACATTTTTCTGAAAAAATATATAGTTTCATATGATTTCACACACGTTTTTGAGACTTTCGGGCAAAAAAATTTGTCGAAAAAAATCAACAGGGGGACCAAGGCATGTTTTTTTCGGGAGGACTCCCAACACATATAGAGCGCTTTTTGTCATGTTAGACCAGGGCAAACCAGCCTGAAAAGGGCACTTATTCGGGGGGGGGCAGGTTTTCACTGATTTAGAAATAGTGTTTAAACGTCTTCTAAGTAATTTTATGTGCTAGAAACGATAAAAAGTTATTTTCTGACACTTTTTACAAAAATTGAATATTTAAAAAAAATTTTGGCCAAAATTCAATTTTGCCTTGGTCTAAGGTAGTTCAAACTGAAAGGATACCTGGCTACCCACAAGAAGATGGAATTTAAACATAGTTTCATTCAACAAAACATAAAAAAATACCCTTGAGAGATGGGATTTGAACATAGTTTTGTTAGCTGGGGCCTACCGCATAAAGAAACTCTGGTATGCATACATTTTTCATGCATCCAGAGTCACTTTCGAGTGATTTGCGTCTAAGGTATGTGGGTGTGCGCATCTCAACCCCAAGCAACCAAGCCCCCTGCGCCCCCATTCCATCTTCTTGTGGGTAGCCAGGTATCCTTTCAGTTTGAACTACCTTGGGGGACCAAGGCAAAAATTCGAATTTTGGCCAAAATTTTTTTAAATATTCAATTTTTATGTAAAAAGTGTCAGAAAATAACTTTTTTATCGTTTCTAGCACATAAAAATTACTTAGAAGACGTTTAAACACTATTTCTAAATCAGTGAAAAACCCGCCCCCCCAACCGAATAAGTGCCCTGAAAAGCTGCATAGATACTTTAAAAATGAGGTTTGAAGTGGGGTGGTGCTTAGGAAATTGTATGAATTTCTAAAGAGGTGGTCACGTCGACAGCATAAGTGCCCCAAAAAATTTAACGCATTTGACTCTAGGACCTGCCTCAGAAGTCCTGTTATTGCAGTCAGAGGAGCTGAGAGAGGACTCTTCACTAGCCTTGTCGAGCACAACTCTCTGGCCATTTGAGCCCCTTCTAAACTCTGTGTTTAGTGGCCTCAAACTCTGGCCAGTCATCGACAGTTTGGATTCCCTTCTTCTGTTGGTATTCAAGGAAGTTCTCCGTCTGAGTGCCGCCATTTCCTGCCTCAACAAATTTTCATTGTGGCCAGGAAAGGCTATGCTGAGGGCACGATTGCCTGACCGCCCGGCTATTCTCCTTTTAGTGGCACAGGAGGTCAACCCACTTCTAGTGCTGTGCTTGTTAAAACTTTCTCTCCCGTAACTTTTGTCCATAATTGACCTGAAAAGATTTTGTGATGAATTATAGGATTGAGTCTAACTTTAATGAACAAATCCTAGTGAACCCCTAATTAATAGTAACTTATAACCAACCAGGAAGGAGCTTCACCCATATAAGTGTGTGTTCTGGAGTATGTGCTATACATGTGCTCACTAAACGGATGCATCCGCACACACTGGCACCTCAGGATCTTCAGGAAGGCCTGCCGAAAGCGCTTGTTGAATATAGTGTAAATTATGGGATTGAGGGTGGACGAGAAATACCTGCAATAAAAACTGTTATTTGGGTAATAAATACATTGAACTACCCGAGCCATAGGAATAGAGAACTGGCCCAACTGGGTACCCCACACTTCTCTCCACAAAAACCAAGGGTGAAGTTAAAGAGAAAGAACGGAGTCCAGCACAGGAAGAAACAGAAGAAAACCACAGCCAACACTCGGGTAGCCTTGTGCTCATTGGCCAACTCCAACTGGTTGCTGACCAGACTGGACCCTGCAGCCTTCCTACCTGTGATGGTCATTAGCACGGTAGTGGTTTGGTTGCTAAAATGTGAGTAGGGTTTCAAGTAAATTGAAAATAGTGTAAATTTATTTCACATCGGAACGTTGACCGAAAATTATGTTTTTCTAGTTTCTTTCGGCAAAAAAACAGCAAACATAAAATGGCTCTAGCAGCGCTGGTAAGGGCAAGTCGAATGCAAGTGGAATGCAAAAAAAACCATTTTTGTCATTCGCTTGGTGAAAATGAGAAAATCGGAAGAATTATTCACCCTGTAATTATTTTTTTCAAATTATTATTATTATAATTATTTTTATTTTTTTTCAAACTTTTTAAATTTTATTTTTGAATTCATTAACACTCGGACCCCAAGCGGCACTTCTGTCTAGTTGGAGTCAGAATTTTACGCTGAACACGATGGTGTTTTTGGTTTTTGAAATTTTGTCAAAAGAGTTTCGCTAGAGCCTTTTGAAAAGTGGAAGATTTTTTAGATTTTTGTCTTGGCATGAAAGTACGAACAATGGTAGAACTTTTTATATACAGTCAACCCCTTAGGCTTAGGCTTACAAATTGACAAATTTCGGGATCGGGATTTTGGAAAATCATCGGGCGGGATTTCGGGACGGGATTTTCGGCCAAGATCCAGCCAACATTCATTGAGCAAAATTTTGCAAATTGATATAAAAAAGTGTTTGTATGTTCTAAAGAGTGAATTGAGTTTGAGTTAATGTTGACCTATCACTTCAAGATCGAGTATCAGAAGACAACTGCCTTTGGACAAGCTGATGCTCTTTCTCGCCTCATTTCTAAACAGTCTGCTGCCTCAGCTGAAGATGAAGTCATAATAGATGCTCTCCAACACTTCGAAGAAGATGCTGAAGCCGAACTACATGAAACAATCCGCCATCTTCCTTTACAATTCAAAGATTTGGTCAATGCTACAAATGCTGATGCTACTCTGGTGCATCAAAAAGCTGGTTGCCTCTAATTGGTCTGCTTTTTTGGAAATAAAAAGAGCCTTTGTGCCACTCAAAAAAGCCAATGTGCCATTCAAAAGAGCCGAGAGGCCATTAAAAAGAGCCATAGTGCCGTAGAAAAGAGCTATATTGCCAAAACTGTGGAAACTTCGTCAATGAATGCTTGCTATGTAGTGCTTGTTTGGTCGTTTCTGCTGCTCATCAATATGCTGCGCTGAAAATTTTGCATCATGGCCATCCTGGAATCAGCCGTATGAAACAGCTCGCTCGCTCTCATGTCCACCGGCCACATATGGAAAAATCTAGGCGCAGTCGATATGGATCTGAATCTGCTAAAAGAAATGCTGGATCAGAATCGCGAAGCTCAGAAACAAAAAATTACTAGTACAATAAACCCTCGCTATAGTGACACCCCTCGGGACCGGCCTTGGGGTGTCACTATAGCGGGGTTGACTGTATATAAAAAGTTCTACCATTGTTCGTACTTTCATGCCAAGACAAAAATCTAAAAAATCTTCCACTTTTCAAAAGGCTCTAGCGAAACTTTTTTGACAAAAATTTCAAAAACCAAAAACACCATCGAGCTCAGCGTGAAATTCTGACTCCAACTAGACAGAAGTGCCGCTTGGGGTCCGAGTGTTAAAAAGCTTACCGCAGTTTACCAATATGAGTTCGCAAAGCCATGGATCTTCTATGGAATTTGGATCTGTTCAGCAAAGATGGAGAGTCTTCTTCTTCATTCTCCTGGGCTCTCCACTTGTTCGCATACACTCCATGTTTAGATGACACATCCAAGGCACATTTACTAGCACATTCTTCACTCACACAGTTGCTCAATTGGGCATGTTTGTTGTGGATGGCCAGCGGCGACTGAATCAATTGCAAGCCCCCACCATTGCTGAGCGCCAGAGACGGGCTATGGGTTTGGGTCAGAACGGTTGCATTGCTAAAGGAGTTGTGGGTGCTGACCACACTGTTCCTATGCACATGACTGCCACTGGTATTGCTGTACAAATGGCCATTGCTGGGATTGGGGTAGGTCTGGGTCAGCGAATAGGAATTGGTCCTAAAAATTGGCTTATGTAGTGTAGGCCTAATGCGTCTGCTCCAAATTATTTGGGGTTGAAGGTAGTCTGAATTGATTGACGAAATATTTTACCTTGCATAGCCCAACTTTCTGTGCATCATTGTCCTCCTTAGACCATTGTGGAAGTTGTCTGCTCGTTGAGACAGTTGACTGGCCTGTTTGTTGAGCAAATGGGTAGTCTTCACATAGGTGACTGCCATGATCACAAAAGGAATCAGGAAGGACAGGGTGGAGCCATAGATCATGTAGTAACTGCAATTTTTACATATTATAGACAGATTAAGGGAAAAATAGGCCAGCATGGGAATTGCAATTTTTTTAAGCACTATTATATACAAAAAATCAGGAATCTGAATATTGTACTGGCTCATTGTCAGCCAGCCGATTCAAGATTTAAAAAGCCAATTTGAATCGTGGACTTTAAAAAAATCTTCGCAAAATCCGACGCGAGTTAAATTGGTCGAAAATCGTTAGACGTCCATAAAAAGACGGAAATTTTTTATAAATAATATTTACCGATTGTTGATTGCACATACATTGTCCTAAGAATGCAAAAATATTAGTGCTGAATTTTTTTAAGAAAAAGCGTTCCTACCTGCAATATATTGGAATGGTCCATAATGGCCAGCACAGCCAATGGACTGGAGATAACGGTAGTCATAAACCAGACAAAACCTATTTTGATGATCACAATTGTTCTGGACTTGTTCCTTGTTTTCAGGGGCTTAGAAATGCCCAGGAATCGGTCCAGAGATATTACTGTCATGTGCACAATGCTGAATGATAATTTTTTCTTCAAATTGCACATTAGGAAAAATTAAAACGCAACCTTGCACTGCATAGAAATACCTAGAAAACAAATAAATCTTACAAGGGAACTTTTCGAACTGTAAAATCGAATTCGAAAATTCTGACGACGCTATCTTGTAGAGCATGGTCGATTTACAATATGAAATTTCAATATTTTTGCAAACAGACAGAAAAATCAACCCGGAGACTCGAGAAATATAAAGCCCGAAACTACCTTGGTCCCACTGTTGATTTTGAAAAAACATATTTTCTGCGGTCAAACCTAGCTGTGTGGACATCTTTAAAAGTTCGATCTTAGCTGGGCCGACGCTTTTCAAATCCATTTGTTGAAAAGAAAGAGTTGGACGAAAAGAAAGTGTTCCACAAGATAGTATTATCAAAATTTGTGAATTTGATTTTACAGTTGGAAAGGTTCCCTTGTTAGTCGGCTGAAATTGACTTGTTCGAAAAATTTAGCTGTTGGTAAGAAAAATATCGTTAAAAATTGATGCAGTCGGAGGATTTACTTACATCTGAATAAGAATACAAAGGCACCAGGAAAAACTCCATGTCCATACGCCTAAAAACCTTTATTTATAATGTTCAAATATTTTTACGAAAACTTTATTAACTTTTAGGAATTCTAGCTTTGCCGTGACTCTCCTTCATAATTTGTCTAATTATTTTTCTTTTGCATTTAATTTTCGAAGTCACACGTCTGCAGCGAAAAATCATCAGTTAATTAACTTGTAATCTTTCACATACAACTTGGGATGATCTGCGTAAGCTGCCCTGTGAAGACACAACATATAGCAAAAAGGTCTACCCAAAAAAAGCTGCCTGAATCCACTAGCCGTTAAAAAACATCCATTTTAGATGTCCTCCCTCGCAAACATCCTTTTATATGGATTCGGTATCAAATTTAAAGCCCATTTCTCATTTTCCCATTCCTAAAAAAGAACAAATTTCGGATGGACAAATATTCACCAGACTAATCTTTGAATTTATACACAAACCAACTTTATTGACAACTACAATTCATATCAACATATATCATGGCGATTCAAACATAATCATCATCTGCAAAATTTTGTTCATCTTCCATTCCTGTTCCACTTCGGTCTTCTTCCTCTTCGGCGTTTGACGCGCTACTTCTTGAATAGACCGGCGTATTCTAACTGGAGATTGTGCCTAATGAAGACGACTTGGCTGGCCGTGTCAAACTTCATTCTAAATAATTTGCATGGCCATGAAAAGCATTATTTGCAAAAGATATACAGCTACCAACCGATTTCGAAGCTTCGTAGATTCCTCAACGGAGATAACAGTTTCGTTTAGTTGGGGCAAGGAGATCAGCACATTATTGAGCATTTGAACTACCTGCATAGCAACGTATCTGAGAGCCATGCCTTCCAGCAAGTGAGTGCGTCCATTGTTT